>JACEGR010011674.1:0-14105 GCA_014170235.1 Listronotus bonariensis | reverse complement strand
ATACCTCCTGAATAATACAGATCCACCTTTGTGCGATACATGCTCCACCTCATTGACAGTTAAACACCTTTTGATCGAATGCCCTAATTACGCACAACACAGAATCTCTAACAACCTACAAACTGCTAATCTGAAAGACTGCCTACATGAGAACATAAACAACATTCAAAACATTATAAATTACACGAAAGACATCGGTATCTATACCAAAATATAATGGTAATTAAGACATAATACAATATCATACATTACATGCTAAGTGGTACTAAATGGCCCTAGTCGCCGATGCACCTTTCACCCAAAAATCTATCTATCTATCTTTATTTGTCGCTCAAGACGCCCCAAGACTTATTAATTTTAATTATGTTAGTTATAAATTACCCCCTTATGCCATAAATGGCATTGCCAAATTAAAACAAAATTGGAAAAATAATTTTTAAGATAATTAAATAGAAAACTTTTTTTAAGTACACCCTGTACCTTGACAAGGAGGAATTTTTGAAACGATGTTGATATACACTAAGTCTTTTTCTCATATTCGTAATAGTAGAATCTGCCGTTAAACTGTCTTAACAACATTTTGTACCACTCTGTATATTTTTGTTGCTATAAAAATTCGGGAAATGCAGAATTAAACATTATTAAAATTTCTGCAGCAGCAGAAAATATTTTTGTTGAAATTTGCGTAATAAAAACCACCTTAGATCTGCAGATAGTGTAATTACTAAAATATAGGAACAAGAAGTGAATGGTTCTGTTTCATCATACTTATATTAGTTAAAAATAAATAAGATGAGATTCGCTTAATTTCAGTAATTGATATGATGACCTTCGACGAGCTTTTAAAAAACTGAGAGGGTTTGCTGGTTACGGTACCGGATATTTTTATTATATTCAGTTAAATAATCATTTATACTCTTACCTTCAATTATATGAAAGTATACTAGGTATTAAAAGTGGTAAAAAAATAAAATTGATTTTTGAAGTCCCTAAATTACAAGGTTTCACATTTATTTTTGTACTGACCACTTTTTTATTTCATGTGGCATCCTACGAAGGCCTATGACTAAGTACCGTGGGTGGCGGGTTATTAGATGTTTAATCAATTTTTTTCCTGATCCGTCAACGTTGTCCAAACAATAAAAATGCAGCTTTTGCATTTCACAGCACCCTTTAGGCAATGCGGTAGTGCCAAAACTATAAAAGTTATTCAGAACAAAAAATCAGCGCCGTCTATAAAGGTAAAAAATGAAAGGGGTGATAAAGTAAGTCAAAATATTGTTAGTACTTCATACAAAAAAGTTCTAACGCGCTTTGTTAGGGACCTTCAAAGTGGGTATAAAAAACCTATTTCAATAATTATAATGTTGGGTCAGTACCAATAATAGAGAAATATTGCACAGAAAAATAAGGTCAGGCACTAATAATACCGGCCTTATTTTGACATCTGAGCTTGCGCAGAG
The DNA here is from genome assembly GCA_014170235.1 of Listronotus bonariensis. NCBI lineage: Eukaryota > Metazoa > Arthropoda > Insecta > Coleoptera > Curculionidae > Listronotus > Listronotus bonariensis. The sequence continues at coordinate 12,642 of JACEGR010011674.1, read as the reverse complement.
GCATGGTCGTATAAGGAATCTCTTAATAGATGGATAGTGCCTGGCTCTATTTATGTCGGTTTTAGGTCGTGCCTTATTTTGGTCTTATTTTAGCTTCGGATCTATTCGTGTAAACCGAACGGCTGCCGAGCACAAAATCGAAAAGTTTTTAGAAGTAAAAATACTTAAAACCTTGCTTTTTCAAATGTATTTCTTTAATTGTGTTAAAAACCCTACAACACAAAACAATTAAGAAAAACAACCAAACTTTTTTCCCTTTTTTTATATTAATGGTACTGTCAACATGATTTGCAGTAACTCTAAATTATGGGTACAAGCACTATTTAAATAAGGCCGGTATTAATAATTCCCGAGCTTAATAAGGCAACTTGCAATAATTCTGTTTGGGCAACTAAATAACCTTATACTAATGCTTCTTTTTATAGATAAACGGCTGTACAGTAAGCCGGAATTATAAAGAGTAGGACGATTTTTTCCATTTCATGTAAGCGTTTTTAACACAGGTGACAAATTTTACATTTTTCTTTAACCGTATGATGCCTTTATCATTTTTGAACAAAAAAATGAATTTAAATTGATATTTTGGATCGTTCTTTATAAAATCGCATTTTAAATCCAGAGAACCAACATTTTCTACGTAATAAAAAATCCAGTTTGTTGAGAAAATTATTAGGAAATGGTAAAATTATAAAAAATAGTCTTTATCTGTATTATAAATTTAAGGAGGCTCAGAAACACCATTTTTAATAATTTTACCACATTTTAATGTGGTGTGTTAAATGAAAATTTTTATTACATACAAAATGTGAGTTTATAAAAATCGTTCCAAGATATCAATTTAAATAAAGTATACCTTTTTGTAAAAAAAAGATGAAGAAATCAAACGGTCAAAGCGAAATGTCAAATTTGTTACCTGTGTCAAAAATGCATACATTAAATGAAAAAACTTCTCTTATCCTGTATAATACCGACATACTGAACAGCTTACATATGGAAAGAAGCAAGGGCGGCGTCAAAGGGAAGGGGAGAAAGGAGCAGGTTCCCCCCAAGAGATTTTAAAAAAGTTGCCCAATGTAAAGCAACCAAAGTTTCAATTCTTTTTTGGCTTGCTTTATCGATTCTTGTACGTACGAAACTTGAATCAAATTACCAACTAAATTCCATCAAATCTAAAAAGTTGCTGCGTTTAGCTTTTGTATTTTCCTAACAAAAATGTCAATTGATTTGTTTTACTAATAAAATATAAATGCGGACTTTGTTTTACTAATAATATAAATGCGGACGGTTTTTGATACGATATATGAAACGGTAAACAGAAACTGTAAATTGACAAATGCAAAGTTGACATCTTCTACCTGAAAACGTCAAATGGCAAACGGAAACAAAAACGTCAATCTATAAATCGAGCTTAAGACTAAAAAAACTCATTTTAATTATAACTTTGAAACTGTTGCAACAGTACCAATGATATTTGGGCAACTTAATATCTCTATACTAATGCTTTTTTTCAAAGGCGTCTCCAGCCGATGGCCCAGGAGGGGGGCGACAAGTTTATATGGAGAATGAAAAAGTATGAATTGTAGGAAAAATCGAAAGCACATTTAAATTTTTACTTATAGTACGAGATTTACATCTACGGCGGCGTACGTTGTACCTATTGAGTGTTTTAGTGATTATCATCATGGATTCCGTTAAAAATCTGCAATAAAGAAAAATCTCCAGTCGGTTTTGTTGTGCCTAAATAACCAAGAACTTACGTTTTTAGATATACAGGGTGTCCGGAAATTAGGCGTCAGGATTTCTGTGGGCGATTCTGCACAAAAATTATAGCAACAAACTTTTATAATTTTTTTCGAAAAACAATATTAACGAAAATACAGGATGCTAAAGAAAAAATTTGTACTGATTTTTGCCAAATGTTGCATACATATCATTAACATAACATAACCCATAAACAAGGGCCGTATTAAGGGTATGAGGCGCCCTAGGCTACAATTCCCAGAGCTCCTATTTTCCTACTAAAAAATTTTTTGAAGGGCAAAAAAAAGGTCCTCACCTCCATTTCAGTCCAAAAATAAAAGTTTTCTCCTTTTCGCGTCTATTTTATTTATATCCCCACTGCCCTGTCTGGCGCCTACTTTTTTCATGGCGCCCTAGGCTGTAGCCTAGTCAGCCTAATGGATAATACGGCACTGTAAACAACGTTTGTTTTCAAGGCTTGCTTTGTTAATTTTGAAAATCAAAATTTCTAATTAAACGTACGTAAATGTTTAAACCCTTTTTTCTCGGAAACAGTGCATCAATTGACATTTTTATAAGGAAAATACGAAAGCTAAACGCAACAACTGTTTAGATTTGATGGAATGAAATTGGTAATTTGATTTGAAAAACCGAAACGTCGAACGGCGATCTGTAACGGAAACGTCAATCTACAAATTCAGCTTAACTTTGCGCCTAACAAAGCGCGATAGAACTTTTTTTATAGAAGTACCTACTCTCATTAGTTTTGCTCACTCTATCACTCCTATCATTTTTGACCTCACCTTTCCAGACACCTTTTATATTTTCATGAGCTCTGTAAAAATCCAATAGATTACCCACATACTCTGTGACACCCTGTGGTTATGATGTAGGTCTCACATCTCACTTTTAAGATCAAATAATTTTAAAATTCTAGGATCGCCACTGCCCTGGGTACTTCCTCAGAGGTCCACGTTGTGTCAAAAATTAAGTTACTACTCTAAGCCTATAGCCTAACAACAATAATTATGATTATATCAGGATAGGCAGATTGATTTTGCTGAATATTCTCATGACTACGTACTCTTATATGGAGTGTAGAAGGAATGAATACCATCTGAATGTATTAAAAAATCCATCGGAAGGGAACAAATTAAGGTGGAGCCACAGTAGCAAGTGGAAAGATTTTACAAACAGCGCCATTGGGAGTTTTGTAGGTTTTTTTAACTAAATTACATTTGACTACGAACATAGTTGGGTCAAAATCATAAAGGTGGGAATATTCAAGATTGATTGTGGGACAAAAAAAAATACAAACTAGAATGATAAGTACAGTTGCCACCTTTTTTATTGTCAATGACTGGGAGCTAACACATTTTTTACTGGGGTGTTTCATTACAAATAAACGCGTGGGCGAAGTTGCATTACCAAAAGTTGAAAATTAAACTGATCTTATTTTCAGTATATCACCATTCTCTCTGTACAAAATTCTTGATATAACACTAAATTGGTTTATAATATTTTATAAACACCATTTAAATTGTTATTTTTTATTTATTTTACACCTTTTCTTGATTAAAATAAAAATATTTTACTCCTAAACGCCGCAACCATGCATACCCTTATGTATTCCTCTAAACTTTCATGGTTGCCTAAATGTAAAGTGGTGTTTTTAAATTAATATAAAAAAGGCATAAGTTCAATAAATAAAAACATGTTTAAAAAATATATTTTGTTTTATGTTAAATAAAATCGTGTGTGCTGATTTAGTGGTTAATCATAAATTTTGTGCAAAAAGTAAAGGGGATATGGTGAAAATAAGGTTAGTTTAAAGTTGAACTTTGATGATGAATATCTTGAAGTCGAAACGTTTCCGACTAAAAATTTTTGATTAGCGCTCCAAAAAACCTCTAAATACCCAATTTGATTAAAATCGGAGTTGCTCCCACTTTTGAGACAGTTACTATTAAAAACCTTCCTGGGCCAGTCCCTGAATTCAATGGTGGTATATATTATCACTAAATGTTTATTTTAATTATTATTATATTTACAAGCTTTCAAAAGTGCTCTTGTTATTATTCATTTTTTTAAATTTTGCTAGCTGCTTGCAAGACACTTCAAAATTTTAATTTACCACGTAGTTTCGCTTTCAATATTTCTATCCGTAATCGGTTTATTTCGTCTGTCCAAAAATGTATGTTAAATTTAAAATCCTTTCAGAATATTAACCAGAATAAAGAACATTTTTGCCGTGGCCATCTTATCGCTTAAAGTTTAAAAATATCATTCGTTTTTATCAGAACTTTTGGCTTTTAATTTTTGCACTGTATAACCGGGTGAAATTATTGTTGGTCTGGGAGCCAGGAGAATGGGTGCTTAAACCCGGAGACTCCCAGTGAAACCGGGAGAGGTGGCAACCCTAATAATAAGTAGTTTTAACTGTAAATTAGCTTGTATTTAAAAAGTAGCCTAAATAAGCAAGCTTGGAATTTAGTACTTTTCTGGTAATTTCGTTTTTTAACATAACTTTCGCTTTATGCAGTCGCAGAAAACGTTTTTCTAAATTTAATAAAATGTTAAAAAATAGTTCTAATTATTTTTTTCTTAATTTAGGTTATACAAATGATCAATATAATTTAATAATAAATTTAAAAGTTTATAAATTATACATACGAAATTTTTGAAACCATAATATACCGGGAAAAGGAGAAAAGTTACTTTATATATGTGTACAATTAAAGAAATACAAAAATATTGACAAAATGTATCATTAAATTAGCTTTAAATGCACTAAATTAGAATGTTTTTATGGGACTAAGAGGTTTTAGTAAGAATATCTTAAAATTTATTGGTTTACCGACATTCTAATACTATTACCAAAGTGACCCTAGTTCCCGGAATGAAGTTTTTTAACATAAGTTTCGCTCTAAGCAGTCTTTTCGGGAACGTTTTTCTAAATTAAATAAAATGTTAAACATAGTTCTTTTTTTTTCATTTAGGCTGTAAAATAAGTCAATATAATTAAATAATAAATTTAAAAATGTATAAATTATTCATACAAAATTTTTTAAAACCATAATATCCTGGAAAAAGGAGAAAAGTTAAATTATTTATTATGTGTACAATTAAAGAAATACAAAATATTGACAAAATTTATAATTAAATAAGCTTTACATGCACTAAATTAGAATGTTTTTATGGGACTAAGATGTTTTAGTAAGAATATCTTAAAATGTATGGGTTTAACGACATTCTAATACTATTACCAAAGTAACCCTAGTTCCCGAAATGATAAATATAATTAATTTTTTAAGAAATAAATAAATTAAATTTATTTTAAAAATATGTCTTGCCTTCTTTACATCTTTGGTAAGAACTGCTTCTATTTGGCAACAAAGTATATAAATAGTTTGTCCTCTTAACACATCCCCCTATGCTATCCAGGGGTATTTACCATCAACAGGTTTACTACAAAACCGAGTAGATTTTATTATTTAGTTGAATTCATGAAATAAACGTTTTTATAAAAATTTTAGATTGGTTTATTTACGGTATTAGGATTATTATGTTCGGAAACGACGACGATTTCAAATTTAGCGCATTTTTTTTACAGCGGCCATCTTAAAAACTGTCTGCTACGGTAAATGTAAAATATTTAGGGTATTTTTGCTATATGATATGGTGAAAGGTGTTTTCTTTCATTATTTTAAGCTAATAAACGCATTCCCGGGATGATAATATATTGATGTACGCTTCGTAAATAACGAATTAAAAAGTAAATATCACCTAATTAAAATTTATTCAGTGTACAACACTTTAACAACCGATTATATTTTGGTTTTTCTTCACTACTGAAACCTTGCACCTAACAGTCATCATATATCATTTAAGCCGAATCATAGATAAATGTCCGGACAACAAATTTTTGCAAAATTCTACGTAAAAATTTGGAGTTTTTTAAATAATTTGTCTACAATCCAGTAAATTTTTAAAAGTGCTAGTGATAAGTAATAGAAAATGTCTAATTTCGATAAATTATTATATTTTTTAAATTATTGTTTTTACAAATTGTACTTTGGGACGCGTTCACTAAAGTATTCTTTGTGTATATAGTTTTAAATATTATAACATATAACAAATTTTTGGCGTATATTGTGTCGTGTCGAGATAAAACTAATTAATTTTAAATTTTATACTATATTATTCACTTGGTATATAAAAATACGTTTGATATAATTTATTTCTTCCGAAGCCAATTTCCCACCAAGTCATTAAAACTATTAAATTTTTTAACTCAGTACACTTCACTCTGTTTACAACTGCTAAATTCATGTCATTTCCAATATCTACACGAGCGCTATTTGGGTAAAAGTTTGTATTATAATTTGCTGTGTACAAGTGAAAACTCGTTAGGAGGGTAATAATTTAATGGTTTTGGTAACCAGAACTAACCAAAACTAACCACTTTAACCTAAAAACACTTAAAATTTGCAAAGATATTCGTAAATATATTTTTTTATTTTTAGTTGTTCACAAGGGTACCTTAAAAACATCCTTATTAAAATCGATTTTTGCCAATATCTCGATAAACTTTGGGTTAAAATAAAAAGTATATATACCTGAAAAATAGACCTATTAAAAACATATCTTTTTTGTCATATTAAATGTTTCCTATCTTTTTTGGGTTTTAATATATTTACGATTTTTGTTTTTCTAAAATTATCTCTTTTCTGCAAACCGGTAATAGATACAAAAAAGTATAAAACAAAAACTGTAGATAATTAAATTGTCTTTCTAAAACGTTATATAATAAAATTACAAAGCTTTAACATTTACGGAGAACAAAAATTCATTTTGACCAAAATGTTCGCTTCAAAATAGAAGTTTTTTTAAATTTTTATTTACGTAATTTTTCACACTTTTTATTACAAATTCATTTCTAATAAAAAAAGTGTCAAAAATTACGTATATAAAATTTTAAAAAATCTCATTTCTCTTAGGTTAATTTTGCCCCAAGGTTGTCGATTCTAAATGCGCCTCTTTATTATTAAGCATATTCTCTATCTAGAGGCAGCTTTGCCGCACGAACAACGTACGGCAGAGAGAAAAAATAGGTCTAGTACCTTTTTCTCTCGGGATCCTATCTTGTTTTTTTTTAAGGGATCAAAAAAATTAAATCGGTTTACAAACGCTGGAGTAATCGCGTAACATACACAATAAAAAACATACAGGCGAATTCAGAGCCTCCTTGTTTTTGAAGTCGGTTAAAAATATTTCTCGAATATCATACGAATGCGAAAAGTCTCTAACTGTGTTGATTGAAAAGTGTATAAAATTATTTTACATTTTACCTTGAAGTTTTCTTTAGCGCCGAGTAAAAGCACCTTTTATATTTCAACATATTAGCAACTTACCTTTAAAATGTCACCCAATTTTGCCTCTCGATTATCTTGTTGCTGGTTACCATTTAATATCCGCTTGGCTCTCAGGTATTTGGTAGCCAAAGAGTTAGACCTTCTAATTTTGTCACTCAAAACAAAGAACATAAAGCTAGTTTAAATTACATTATTATATTTCTGTTCTTATTACGTACGAGGTCAAGTAAAAAAATAAACATATTGTTCACAAATAATAAATTTTTTTGTTTGTTTGTATAAATGCACATAGTTAGTATTTTCTCTCATTAATACAGTGTGTCCCAGGATAGCTGTTACAAGAGGGATAAATGGACCAAACATTTTGAATTTTAAAACTAAATTTTGGGAAAACTGCTCGCATTGTCCAAAACTAATAAATACAAAATTTTACTCCAATTGGTATTATACAGGGCGAGTTATCATTAAAAAATGAAAAATGCTTAGGGGCTAACTACTTTAATTTTTAAAAATAGAACAAAATTGTATAAGTAAATGTTGTAGACAATGGAATTTTATGTCAAAATTTGAAGTGAAAGTAGAGATTAAACAAAAAATGTAATTGTCAATTTTTTACATTACGCACTACAACTTAAATAATAGGCAAGAGGAAGCAAAATTTAAAAAAAAGTACAATAATTTTAAACATTTTTTTAAAATTCGGTGCGTAGTGAGCCAAGTATTTTAAAAACTGGTAATGCATAATATAAAAGATTTACTAAAATATTTTTTTTTACCTAAATTCCTTAAGTTTAAATTTTGAAATACAATTTAATTTTCTACAACATTTACTAATACAATTTTATCTCATTTTGAAAAATAAAGATACTTTACTCTTGGTCATTTTTCATATTTTTAGCTATAGCTCGTCCTCTATATTACTAATCGGCGTTTAATTTTGTATTCATCAGTTTTGGACTATGCGGCCAGTTTTCCCAAAAGGACGTTTAAAAATTCAAAAATGTTTGGTCCATTTGTTTTCTTGTAACACCTATCCTGGGACGCACTGTATACTAGATTTTTGAAAAATTTTCTAGAAACCGTGGCTTTTTTGTTATTTGATGTCTAAACCACGCGCTATACGCTGAAGTTCTAAAAAGTTTTCCAGGAAACTATTTTTTTTTATTTAACGTGAAAATTGACGCGTGTTTAAAAAATTAATACCAAACTTCAAGGTAAATCAATAGTATTTTCTCTTCTTTATACGTACACGATGCAGCTCCAAACTATTTTTTAGGAATCGCGATTCTTTTGTTATTCGACGTGTTATCCACTCGTGTCGAAAAAATTATCACTTATCACTGCAAAAAAATCTCAATTTTTCAGCAATTTTTAAAACGCAATATGGGATAAAAACAATATTATTCTTCCTCCTCTATACGCTGGGGCTCTAAACAATTCTTTAGGAATCGTGGTTATTTTGTTATTTAAAGTGTAAACCACTCGTGCTTAAAAAATCATCACTAAAACCCAAAACTTTCAAACTTTCAGCAACCTTTCTGAATGTAATATGGGGTAAAATCGATAGCATTTTTTTCCTCTATACGCTACAGCTATAAAAGGTTCTATAGGAATCGTGGTTCTTTTGTTATTTAACGTGTAAACCACTCAAAAATCATCACTGAACCTACCTCGCGACAAAAATGCGAAACATTTTAATTTTCCCAGAGCTCTAAATGTTATGGAAAGTATTTTTGCTCTTCTATACGTTGAAGTTATATTACTAGAGTATTTTTCTTTTTTCCAAATAAAGTTCATTTTATAATAATATTTTATTACGACGTTTCGTACTGGGTAGAACTTTATCAGGTACCTCTTATTATTATACTTTGCAATATATTTTGTAACCAAATATTTGTTGCAGTGGTCCTTTGGGGTAGTTTTATGGGAACTAACAACCATGTGCCAACAACCATATGCAGACATTGATCCATTCGAAATGTCAACTCATCTCCGGACAGGGTATAGACTAGGACAACCTTTGGGCTGTCCAGATGAACTGTAAGTAACCCATAAATTGTTTCAAAAAACATGTTTTTAAATTACAAACAAAAATAATAAAAGGTTTTTTTACAGTTTACATTTTATAAGTAAGGTTAAGTATCGAACCTGGAGCTACTGTTTTTCTGTATAGGATATGTTTTATTGGTTTATGTTGGTTTGGGAACTTCTTGTTTGGGCACCTAATAAAATTTTACCTGACTGTGACTCTTTTTTTCTGGTTTGGTCACCTCGACAAAAATGCATAATTATTTCTTCTTGTTTGGTACCCTAAAGGTGGGTATAGAATTCTTAAGTGGATTTATAAAGTATGTATTAGTCTTGGGTTAAAAAAGTTAAACAAATATTTTACTAACCGGAACTAACCATGACCCCCACCCATACTCTGGAATAATAACAGAACTACCTACTTTAATGCAATAAGACTGATACTGGTTTAAGGATATTTACACATGGGTTTGATTCACATTCGCATTTGGCTAATGCGCATTACAGCGCTCGTGTAAATTTAGAATAAATATGTCTGTCTATAATTTTAAATTATATGCACACCTTTAGGTACCAAACAAGAAGAAATAATTATGCATTTTGTCCAGGTGACCAAACCAGAATAAAAATGGTCAAAACAGAAAAAAGTTTATTAGGTGCCCAAATAGGAAGTTCACAAACAAAAAAACACCATTTCATTGGTCCTAATGCAAAACTACACACTGTAAAATTTAGTGTTGTATTTTTATTTCTTATGTCAAAAAAATTTCTATCTGCTATTTGTGTAACACAGTTGGTAAAATAGGTCTCTTTAACATATTTTTTGGGACGCTTTCTGTATATACAACGTGTCTCCTTACCATTTTTTTTATCTTTGGACAAACCACGACGTCTAAAAGCCTAATTACTAACGTACCGTGGGTGTCTTAAGCGAGGTAAGAGGGTGTTTGTTAACACTGGACTTAAATACTTGATGATTTGGGGGAAAGGAAAGACCTCCGCGAGCAGCAGGTTCCACCTTCTAGAAACTCTAGAGATAAAAGAACGAACAAAGTGGGAAGTTCGGAGCCTGTCCAGTTGGACCGTATAGGGATGCATACGCGCGGCACCACGAGTTTCTCTGTTGGGAACCATGAGTGGAGGAACTATACTGGACAATTCTTCAGAGCAGAAGCCATGGAAGTACCTATAAAAAGCGATAAATCCCCCACAGCTTGACGATGGGCAAGAAAGGGAACCCTTTCTGTAAGTGAAGGATCATTAATGAGGCGAATAGCTCTTCTTGGAATGGAATTAAGAATGCTTAGGGTTGTGGGGGACGCCATGCCCCAGATATAAGAACAATGAAAAACTTTTTAAAGATTTACAACTCTATTAAAATACCTCTTATAAAGAAGTGCTTTTTGGTAAGAAAATAGATTTCCACAACAATATATTGTGTGATGGATGTATGTACTTCAAAAGGTTCGGGTTTTTAATTATAGCAAAGGATTTTTGTTTTTTGAAAAAGCAAAAATCTTTCTATTTTTCAATTGACGTTTCTTCCGAGTCGATTCCGCATACCTAGTTAAAATTTGTAATTCCAAGAAAAATATGCACATCTTTTTTATGATGCACCCTGTATATTTTATGGTTACTCTTAATTTCGTAAATTATCATTACGAAGAGAAATATGTTTTTTTAAATATTTTTTTATTTTTGTCTTTAATTTAATAATTAATTTTGACACTTTAAATAATAGTTACGAAAAAAGTGCACCCAAACTTCGGCCACAAGAATAAATATATTAACCAGAAGGATATCTCTTTTACCTTGAGCGGCGCAGGCTGTGACCTTCGAGGGCTACTAAACCGAAATTCTAAACCGAAATTGCCAGTGCAGTAGTGAAAGGCGAAGCAACGACTCGGTAACGGTCAATGTATTTTATATAGTTTATTGCGATACGTTTTATTTTTCTGGACTATAATATTCTGTTTAGTGATTTTTCTGTGAATCTAAATGAAGATGTTACGAAAAAATGAAATTTATTACTGGTTTTAAAATTAGTATTAATTCTATTATCAATTTATGGAATTTTCTTCAAACAAAAAAAGCTCATTTTCTTTTTACTAGACGACTAAATCAGGATCCATTGGAAATTTTTTTGGCATTATAAGACAGCAAAATACAAATTGCGTCAATTCAACTGCAAGACAATTCCAAACAAGTTTAACATAAAAAGTTTTTTTACATAATTTATTTTCAAGTTTTTAGTTTTGTTGTTAGTTGATACTTCTCATTCTATTGAGTTCGCCTTACTATAACTAACCAGAACTAACCAACGATTCTATATTGAAGTAGTTGTGGAAAATATGTAATTCGCCATTTTGCAGCAGCGTCCATCTTGAATTTTATTTTTTTAATAGTGAGCTCTATTCTACCAACCAAGCCCTTTCATTTGTTACCCATATTGAGGTAGTTCTGAGAAAAAATATGTAATCCGCCATTTTGTGGCGGCGGCCATTTTGGATTTTAATTTTTTTTATAGTGGGTTCTATTCTACCAATCAAGCCCTTCCATTTGATACCCATATTGAGGTATTTGTGAAAAAAAATGTAATCCGCCATTTTGTGGCGGCGGCCATCTTGATTTTTTTATAGGGAGCTCTATTCTACCAACCAAACCCTTTCATTTGATACCCATATTGAGATAGTTGTGAGAAAAAATATGTAATCCGCCGTTTTGTGGCGGCGGCCATTTTGGATTTTAATTTTTTTATAGTGGGTTCTATTCTACCAATCAAGCCCTTCCATTTGATACCCATATTGAGGTATTTGTGGAAAAAAATATATAATCCGCCATTTTGTGGCAGCGGCCATCTTGAATTTTATTTTTTTTTAAAGTGGGTTTCATTCTACCAATAAAGCCCTTTAATTTGATACCCATATTGAGGTTGTAGTAAAGTAATATGTAATCCGCCATTTTGTATCGGCGGCCATGTTGGATTTACGGTACGGTCGTCAGGAAGGGGGTCAAATTTCAATTACTAGATTTGATCCAAAAAATAATTCCAAATAAATAACAAACAGGTCATGTAAAACCGTTTAAAAATAGTTTTTACATCCTTGTGAACAATTTCCAATTAGTTATTTAATTAAATGGTTTGTTACAGTTAGACTATTCCATACCCTCAAATGGATAAATAGAAACTTCAAAAATATGAAAAATAAAAAATTGTCATATGCGAAAATAAATAGACACATTTCATAATAATTATTAATCTATCTCAATACGACATATTATTAAAGCATCTGTTTTATTTAATTGCATAGATGTTATAAAATGCATTATAATAATATTAAAATATATTTTTAAGAGATAGGCGCCTAAACATGTTAATTTCTTAGGTACGCTCATAAAACGCCTGCAAAATATGCAGTTCGAGGTCATGAGACGCGCTAGGAGACATCAAAGAAGCCGCCTTCGAGATATCCTTCTGGTTAATATATTTATTCTTGTG
>JACEGR010011673.1:0-14107 GCA_014170235.1 Listronotus bonariensis | reverse complement strand
TTTAAGATAACAAATGACATGGTGCAAATAATTTTTTTTTTTATAGTAAAAAATATTGGTAGGCGGCCTTGTCCACCCTAGGTGGGTGGCGATTTCCAATCTATCGGACTAATTCTACAATAAAAAATTAGAAAAAAACTTCATATGTACATATGTCATAAACGTCTTAGCTCTTGAACTATAGAGTGTTAAAAATTAAAATAGGATATTTTTAAAAAATTTGGGCAAAGCCTCCTATGCACTAGAAGATATTTTTGGCATACAAGAATAAAATTACCAGTGTCGTCCAGGAAAGGTTTAAGTTAAATATTTTTTCATAAAAAAATAGTACGCAACAGCATTTTTTAAAATAATTTTTTTTTATAATTCTCATTTACTTTGGAACAAATTTATTCTCTTGACTTTTTTATTTGATTCACGGTTTTTGTGTAGATAAATAGAAATCATTTCTCGGCATGATCAAATCCCTATTTAATTAAAAAATAAATAACAAAGGTGATTTTTCACTGTATTTAATATTATTGGTACGAAATTACCATGCCGAGAAATGGTTTTTTTAATTTACGCAAAAACCGTGAATTGGATTTACAAAAATCAAAAGATTAAATTTGTTCCAAACTAAATGGGAATTTTAAAATTACTTTCATTTAAAAACATGCAGTGGCGTACCATTTTTTATTTAAAAATATTTACCTAAAACCTCTCATGAACGACACTGGTAAAAATTAATATTTGTATTTCAGAAAATACTTTATGGTGCATTTTTATAAATTAGCTATGATAAAAAAAATAATTATTTTTTTTATCACCCTGTAGTTCAAAAACTAAGACGTCTAGGATATTAATTCATATAAAGTTTTTTTTGTTATTTTATATTGTATAATTAGCCCTAAAAGTTTATTGGATAAGTTGTGAAACACCCTGTATATTGTATTAGGGCTGATAAAAACCCTTTAATAATAATGTGAACAAAATAGTCAGAAGCTTCCTTGCTTTATTGACTGTTGAAATCTTTTAGGGAAAAATAAATATTGATTAATTAAAACTTTCTAAATTGGTTTTAACTGAAGTAAATTCTGGATAATATTCATTGTTGAGATGTTGATTCTTGGGTTTTTGTTTTATCAGTTGTTAAACTTTGATAGCAATAATATAATATCCATGGTAGGGGAGCCCAAAAGGGGATTTCGGGATTTACTACAGCGCGTCATATTAATATACTGAAGGATACCTTATACCCGATTAAAAACCTTCACCAAATATGAGCCCCGTATACAGGGCCGAAGGTAAAAAACAAACTCAAACTCAAACTCAAACATGGCTTTATTGTCATAAAATAAAATTTCATTGACAAAGCAGTTACAAATGAAATACTTAACCTAATATATACACTAAGGCAACAAAAAATAAATAAATAAATAAAATCGGTTCAGATAAATAGTAATTTAAAACGTTGAGTCATAAAATTCAGTTAAACTATAAAAGGCTTTCTCGATTAAAAGATTTTTAACTTGGACTCGAAATCGTTTTATATTTTGTATTTTTCTTAGCGCAAGTGGCAGATGATTAAACATTTTTTTACCCTCATAAATATATCCATTTAAAATTTTCGAGCGCCTCAGATTAATGACGATTTTGACTGGCTGCACTAAGCCGCACTCAATGCGAACTCAAACAGAATCACAATTTCGACTGGTAGGAACCAAGAAAGAGCGATGTTAAGTGCGTGTTCGACTCGCTTTGCACTGACTCGGTGCGGATTGGTTTTTGTTCGGCTGCATCAGAGCAAGTTCATAAACTAGCACTCAGAGCAATTACTTTGGAACTAACCTCAAATACACGCAGCCGAACAGCTGATAAATGGAGAGCGAATTGAACAGGTTTGGTTTTTCGACTTCCCTTTTCGAGTTCGCTCGGTTCGCTCCAGCACCGTGCAAATGCAACACGGTATACGAGCAGTTGCTCTCTCCGAGAGCAGTCGAATAAAAACGGTGCAGCCCACTCGAAAACGTCATAAGATAGGGTAAATTACACGCTAAACAGTGTATATGTCGCAGGCTTATTGTAAAATTAGACTTATTATAATATACCTAGGATTTTATAATACGACTGGGCATATTGTAAAACGATACAAATAATTAAGAATCTCACAATTTACCTAATAATTTTAGGCACAATATCATACGCCCGCACCTTGTTAGGCTCATTGTTAGAAATTATTCTTAGCGCGATTGCTTCAGAATCTGTCTAGGTACATTAAATCCATCGTATTATAATACGACTGGCAGTATATCAGGCAAACTGCAAAACATAGTTATTTAATTGGTTCGAAGAGCTATGGACGATCATGCAAAACTCTTACATTTAAGCGGTCATAGCTAGCCATGACCGCCTCAATATGACGTTATGTTTTAGAGCCCATGTAAAAAATACTAGCAAATGTCATAAAAGCGGACCGTGCTGTAATAAATAGGGACAAACCAAGGACCAAAATAAACTTGAGTCTCGGACAATACCCTACTGTGTTCCAGGCTGAAATTGTAGCCATAGAACAATGTGCTAGGGAAATTATCAGAAGGAATTATGTGGATAAAACTATAGTAATTTACTCGGACAGCCAGGTAGCCATCAGGGCGATCAGGTCATGCAAAATCAGCTCTAAGCTGGTGCTGGACTGTGTAGTTGCCCTGGAAGAGGTAGGCGCGTCCAACAAGCTAACCATTGTCTAGGTACCAGGACACGAATGCCACGAAGGCAATGAGGAAGCTGATAAATTGGCAAAGGATGGGGCTGGCAGGACGATGGTAGGTCCCTGAGCCCTACTGCGATATTCCGTCATGCCAAGTAAGGTCATCTATTAGATCATGGATTATGAGGGAATCCCAAGACTGGTAGAGAAGAACACCAGAACAGCGTCAAGCGAAAGTATTCATCACACTCGCCGGAATTTACGAAAGACCTTCTGAATTACAACCGGAAGGCAGTAAGAATAATAGTGGGTCAATTAACAGGTCATTGCAGACTGAATAAACACCTGGAAATCATAGGCCTGGTAGAAGGAAACCTATGCAGGTTCTGCCAGGAGGAGGAAGAAACCGCAGAACATGTATGGTGCTTCTGTGAAGCCCTTTGTTGTTTGCGGTTTGCAAAGCTGGGTGGAGAAAACCTAAAGCGATAAGATTTACCAAGGAGCCGGTTTCAAGCATGTGGAGTCTGATTAAAAGACCGGCTTGAACAGCGTGCTCTAACCTATGGACGGAGGACACACAATAAACCTGAGCAGGTTGCAGTGATAGAGGATATACAATCCACCTCCTAATCTAATCTAATCTAATCCAATGCTGTAATAAGTAATCCAAATCTATAATTTGTATTTTAAATAGTTTAATTAAGTTTAAAATGTTCAAAGTCAATGTTTAAAATACAATTCGGCTAATATACTGTCAGTCATATTATAATACCACGGACTTAATGCAGTCTACTTCTAAAACCACCGCGCAAAGTATAATTGGTAACAATAAGCCTACCAAGGTGCAGGCGTATGATATTATGCTTAAAATGTTTAGGTTAATTGTGATATTCTTAGCGTTTTACAATGCGCCTAGTCGTATTATAAGAGCCTAGGGTTATTATAATAGGACTAAATTTACAATAAGCCTGGGACATATATTTCACTAATCTGATAATTTAAGAAAGAAGTGAAGAAAGAGGAGGGCTACAGAGTTGTTAAAAATAAGGCATTTTGAATTCTTGGGCATGGACATTTTTTTTTAATAAAATAATTCAAGGATAACAAACAATATTTAAGCGGAAATTATACCAGTATTTTTTGACATATTTAAAAATCTATAGCTGCTTTCCCGCACCGATGAAAAGGTATACATTATATAATATTTTTTTCTTCTTATCATCTAAGTTCTGCAACCCAATATGCCTCTATGACGCTCGAGTAACTTCCCAATTAGCATCATGGGCTCTCCTACTATAAGCAAACAATTTAAAAAATTTGTTTTAAACTAAACAGAAATTTAATAAAGTATTTTTTTATTTTAGCAAAACGCAGAGGACAACAATTTTTTCCAAAAAATTATTTATTGTATACAGTATATCCACGGAACAGAGTTGGGTCGTGTTCGAATACTCATTTTGCCGGTATTCGGGTATTATTCGAATACCGGCGTTCCGACTATTTGAATACCGAAAAGTGTAAGTAGTATCCGAATATCCGAATACTAAAATTGTCATGATTTGAATAACAAAAGGGGAGCAAATTAGAAAAAAGAGGCAAGGCCCTTTTTTTTTTGGTTTTGTCATAGGTTTTGTTTAGTAGTATTCGAATTTTTTCGTTTCCAGTATTCGAATACCGATTCCGGGTATTCATGTATTCGAAACTTTCTTTTTCCGGTATTCGTATTCGTATTCGAATACCGATTTTTAGTATTCTGCCCAACTCTGCCACGGAAGGACTTTACCATAGGACAAATGGACCAAAAATTTAAATGTTTAAGAAAGTTGTGTATGGCAACTGCTTTTGCTTCTTAAAAAAACTAGATTCACTTTCGGAAATTTGTTTTGTTTTGTCCAGGGTCTCCAAAAAGTAAAAGTCTAAAAATAAACCAAGACAAAACTACCTTTATTTTTAATAATTTAGCAAAATTTTAAATAAAAAGGTTTTTAGAATTAAATGAGGATGCCATATCTAAAATTTCACATAAAATAAACAAAAACATTTTTTTGGTATCATGTTATTTTGAATCATGTTTTACACCTTGTTTACGTAATTTACCTGATTTTACATTTTTGTATTTAAATTTTTGACAAACTTTGACATTAATTATTGTGTTGTAAATTACGTATAAAAGATTAAAAAATATATTTAAAAAATATGAGCCTAAAAACAAAATTTTGTTTATTTTATGTAAAACTTCAGATATGGGATCCTCACTTAATTAAAAACCTTTTTATTTTACATTTTGCTAAATTATTACAAATAAAGGTAGTTTTGTCTTGGTCCATTTTCAGATTTTTGTAGTTTTTGGAGCCCTTGTAGAAAACAAAACAAATTTTTTAAAGTAAATCTTGTTTTTTAAGAAGCAAAAGCAGTTGCTATACACGACTTCTTAAACATTTAAATTTTTGGTTCATTTGTCCTATTGTAAAGTCCATTCGTAGACATACTGCATACCTCACGGAGGACACTGTTAAAAATTATAATGTAAAGTTATGATGAAAAAAATTTTTCCTAAAATTTAACACCCTGTAGTTCCCAAAGTAGGAATTTTCGGACATATGATCATATAAAGTTTTATTCTTATTTTTTGATAAAGAATCACCCCTTAAAGTTTGTCGGGAGAGTTTTTGCACACCCTGTATAAACAACATATATGTATATTGTTGAAACTAGGGCTTCCCAAACTAGTGCGTTGCGACGCCCTGGGGCGTCGTAGTGTCCTCCCAGGGGCGTCGCGTGTTGATGGGATAGAACAAAAATGATAGAAATTAGATATTTCATAAATGTAAGGTAAAATGAAAGTAAAAGAACAATATGTAAGAGATGGTTTGTTTTTGCTCTTCAACTTTTTTTAGAAGAAGACAAACAAATCATTAGTGGTTTTAAATAATTGAAGGATGTCCAGTTCAAACAGGCTAAGTGCTAAATTTAAAGAACAGAGATATTTAAGAGAAACGAAATGTTGAAGGGTTATTATCAAAAGGGTAAAAGATATATTAGTTTTAATTTTAACTTTCGGTACAACAAAGTTTAATAACGTAAGTAAAGCCTTGTTTCAAAATGTTATGCGAAAAATTTGTAATGTAAAAAAATAAGAAATAAGCAAACAAGAAACATGCTAAGTGGCACAATCTAAAAAATCTTTTAAGAGAAAAAAAAACCGTTTAATTCCAAACTTATTTATTAAAATAAACATGTACTAAAACTTGAAATACTATAATATCGGCAAAACATGATTTAAACTCATCTGCTAGCTTACGGTAATAGTCTTTATGATCTTTGTTTTCAAGAAAATCGATCATAGAGCGTAATGATTTTTTATTGTTGTCCGATATTTTGTTTTCTGGAGGTAAAAGGTTAAGAACAGTTTCGTTTACGTCCTGTGTGGTTTTTATTTCTTTAAAATTGATACTTCCGTCTAACTTTCAACTTCACTGTACGCATATTTTACCTTTGTCACTCCAGGATCTTCCTTATCAATGCAGATCATGACTGCCTTACTAATATTAAGTTTCTTAGTATCAATAAGATTTTCCGCAACCTCTTTAAGATCCCTAAATCCCAAAGAGAATAGACAAGGATAGAGGATCAATCGCCGTTTCGAAAAGTGGCACAATTTGAAGAATGGGTCTGCGGGATGGCAGGGCATGCTCATACGCACTCCCAATGTCAAAATCGGCGATATATTCAAAAACATTGATTTATTGAGTAAATATACATAAAACATTAATAAAAAGTGTGAAATGTGGTTGATACTGAAATTTATTAAGAATTTAATGACTAAATATTGGTAATTTAGTGCTAATGGTGTATTAAAATCTATTTGGTAGAAGTCTATTTTTTCTTAATGTGGAAAAATATATATAAATTTGAGGGAAATAAGAACTAAAAATGAAAATCTAAATAGAATTTTTTCTTGAAAACTAAACTTTTATTGTGAAATTACTTATTTAGCATAAAGAATGGTTGTAAAATGTAAAAGAGGTGTATAATTTTAAGAAATATATGAAAATAACACGCTTAAACTTGCCAACCAAATAAATTATAGATTTATTTTGATCCTATTTAGTTAAAAGGTATTATAGTGAATAAGTTAATATTACTTATACTGAGAAAAGCGTAGTAGGATTTCAGTTTCCATAGGCCACTGTGCTTGGTCCATTTTATTCGATTTCTAAATACTTGTTTTTTTGGTTGTACCTCAACTGGGTCAGTTATTTAGTGTTTAGGCCTTTTTATTTTTTCGCTTTAGTATAATTTTTATCACTATTAATACTTTTAAAACTTGTCATTTTTTTGTCTTACAGTTCAAGGATTTTTTTAAATATGGAGTGACGCATACAGAAATCCTCTATTGGTTCATTGTGTTTTTACCTCTAGCAAGATATTCTTTAAATATATTTTACGTATTTATGTAAAATATTAATGTATATATTTTGTTAAAAAAATAAATCTTACATAAAGTGTTAATTTGTTTTTATTCATAAAAAAACAACGTAAATAATTTGAAAAATAATTTATTTAAAAAAACCAATAAATTTACACAAATGTTGTTTCAATAATTTATATTTATAACACAGGTCACACGTAAAATTAAACCGAATAAAACACAAAACAAATAAACAGCCACAACAATCACAAGACATCAGCCAGTTTTGACATTTATAACACCCAATAGCAAGCCGAAAAAAGAACCTCTCATGCGCATGTCGAGTAATCCCGCTGTGTTAAGTTAACCATCAAATCGGTTAAAGTTCGGAAGATATTTGGCTGATGGTATTGATTCAGACACAAAAATGTTACGTAAAAAGTGCGTACTGAAACAAAAAAATTATAAATAAATCCACACTTTTAACCAAGCCCGTGCTTTTTGACAACTGTAAGCAAGAATAAAATAAAACTTTGACGAGCTCTTTCGGTCGCTGAACACAATCACAAGTCGCAGGTTTGTGCCATTTTTTAATTGGTGGGGGTAAATCAACTGTTTCTCTCCCCTTGTCCATTCTCTTTGCTAAATCCAGACGACTTCATATCGATAATCTGTAAGGGAAGTGATGGTTTATGTTCTTCTTTTCTCGGCATAGTTTAATATTCTAATCCAGAAACTTTTAATTTCTTTTGTTCATCTCTATATCAATCTATTTTTTTGTTTTTTATCTTAAAAACGTCAATCGCATGTACTAATAAGTTAACAAACACGCTCTAACTAACAAAAAACGCCCGTTTATTTGAGTTGATGGCAGCTTGTTTGTACCGAAATAAGACATGTCATTTGTAGGTTCCCTCACTTTCCAATGAATTGTATTACTAAACGCGGCAAGTTGGTACTTGGCATTTTGTGAGTATACAAATATGTTTGGGAACCCCTGGTTTAACCAACAATTAATTTTTGTGTGTAGACTAGAGGGCGATGGGTACACTATTTAAAATTCTATAAAACTACCCAATTTTTTGTTACTACTCTGTATGTATCTAAACTAGTAAGCTTGTCTATGCTTTCTGCACAAAAAGGTATACTCGGTCTTGACAACCGTTTTTAAGGTATTCACGTTTTAGTTGTTCAGTGCACCCGAAGGTATGTATGTACCTTCAATAACATCGTATTAGCTAGAATTACAATTGTGCAGATATAAATAGCTGATATCTAAAAACTCCTGGATACCAAGTTTTAATAAAATGTTTAAGACATATCAGAAATTATCGAAATGCATGAATAAAAAATATTTATATCTCTTTAACACCCCGTATCTTCCTTATCATTAACTTTTGGATATAGGTATGTTTGTTTAAATCCTAAATGGGTATTTTCGCATAAGAAATCTGTGGTTTTTCTGTGTACCATTAATTAGCGACATTCATCTGTATCATATGTATATAAAAACACGAATGACTGAAAACTATTCGACTAAACACTATCAAAATCTCTAAAATAAAACGAGTCCGAACCAATAATATGTGAAGTCTCTAAACTAACCAAAAACATTAACAACTGTAAATCCTTGCAAAATATACAACCAAAATGAAAATGGCAAATTTCCACAGTTTTTACCAAATAAAGCTTCGACAAGGCACGACTCTGTCATCAGCTGATAATGATACCAACTTTGAACAGAACTGCCAACCGAAATCGTAATTCTCACACCCTCACGTCCCTGACAAAAGCTATCACCGGTCTTGCTTATGTCTAAACCCCTTCTCATAAAGAAACTCTGAGTAAAAACCTACGCTTTATGCATGTGACGCATACTTTACTTTTTTTTGACCTTATAAATCTTATTTTTTAATTTCTGCTTGGCACATGAATTTATTATTATTATTTTTTAAATTATTTTTATTAAATGTATCCGCATTGATAAATAATAATTTTTATGACACATGACCTAATAGATGTAATTGCGGAATTTATGGTAACTTGATCTCCTGGGTTTACTGTTACACTGCATACATTCAAATTAACATAAATTTTAGTAGGCAACACTAATTCAAAGTGTAAGAAAAGCGTCAAACTTTTTTTTAGTGTACTAAATTATTAATATTAATAATAACGATTCAAAAAACAGCAAAAGTCGTGAAAAACAGTAATTTTTTCCTATCACTGGGATATTTTATAGACTTTTAAATCTGCAATGTATCTTTTAGGATTTAAGAGCAAAAGCAAACAAAATAATAGAAGTTTTAATTATTTCAGGATACACGTGCAAAAATATACGGCAAGTAGAGCCATCTAATGGTGAGAGGTCCAATCTCATAATATAGAAATTATTGATTCTTAGGTTTGCAATCTATAAGTAGCGTTACAACTAAAATCTATGCAACACCAACTCCACAGAAAGCCTATCAACTACATCCAATATGGCGGCGCTACTAGACGAGTAGTGTATAATAAACTGTCGTTCCTTAGTACTTAAATATTTGTTATTGGGCATGTTTATCGTAATCAAAATATTTTTTTATGATATTTAATCGTAAAATATTACATATTATACAGTCTGTCTGATAAAGTTGGAACCATATGGAAAACTTTTTATTAATTTTCGAAAAAAAATTATTTATACAAAGTTCTGTATGGTGTAAAACTTAATATGCAATTATTAAATTTTAATTTTCTTTAGTCTTATACGAGATATGTTAAAAAATAGAATTTTGCTCAAGAGTAAAGTACCTTAATTTTTGACAAAATCAGAAAGTGCTATTAAAGAAAGTTGTTCAGAATTAATGAGCATGTCAAATATGAAATTACAGCAATTAAGCATAAGCATTCAGATTTGGTGAAAAACGCTAAAATTGTATCCTTCCAGAAAAGTAATAATAATTTATATGGAAGGAATTTTTATACTAAACTGCTGTAACTGCATATTTGTACGTCTTTTTTTTACTTTTTTAAATAAAATTTTTGGTAATTGTCTAGAAACTGTCCGCAACTCCGATTTCGACGAAATTTGGTATACGGGGGTTTTTGGAGCGCTGATCACGAATCTGAAAGAATTTTTAGTCGGAAACGTTTTGTTTTCGAGATATCCATCATCAAAGTTGATATTTGTACTAATCTTATTTTCACAATATTTTCCCTTCTTTTTGCACAAAATTCATATTATAATACTAAAATGGCTCACAATATTTCATTTAACATCAAAAAACCCTTTAAAAACATTTTTTATTATTAATTATATTAATTCAAAAGCTTTACTTTGAACAAACTCGTGTATGCAACATCTACATATTGTATTTATGGTTGCAGCATTTATGGGTAAATTATTTTCAATTTAATGAAAAAAAGTGTAAAATAAATAAAAAACAGGTTTTTAAAAGGTGTTTATAAAATATTGTGTGGCAATTTAGTGTTTTATAAAAATTTTGTGCAAAAAGAAGGCGGAATATAGTGAAAATAAGGTTAGTGTAAATTACTACTTTGATGATGGATATCTCGACAACGAAACGTTTCCGACTAAAAATTCTTTCAGATTCGTGATCAACGCCCCAAAAACCTCCGTATACCAAATTTCGTCGAAATCGGAGTTGCGGACAGTTTCTAGACAATTACCAAATTTTTTGATATTAAAAACTAAGGTACTTTACTGTTTGAGCAAAATTTATATTTTTTGACATATCTCATATAGGATTTAAAAAATAATAAAATTTGATAACTGCATATTGACTGAACTTTTTTCCCAAAATGAATAATAAAAAAGTTTTCCATATTGTTACAACTTTATCAGACGCAGTGTATAATCCAATTAATATTAATTTTAGTCTTTAAACAAAAAAGTGAAAAAAAAACATTTTTTTATAGAAAAAGAAATTGACATGCTTACCAAAGCAGTATTAATTTTTGGGTCGAATTTCGCATTAAGTTTTACACTGCTTTTATTTTAAACATGTAGACTAGAAAATTTTTAAATATTAGCATTATATTTCTATCTGTTTTCTTCGAATATTTTCGAATGTAGAATATATTAATAATGTACATTTAACATTACAATTAAATACATATTAAGTTTTTACTTATAATGTCCACAAAATTTAATAGATTATTAAATTTAACATACATTCTGAGCTTGATATGTATTTATTTATTTATTTCACTTTATTGTCTATAATAATCCAAAAGGATATGACAACGTCAAAAAATACAAATTAGTACTATAATTAAAAATGTACAATAATATTGTTTTAACAATCTTAAGTTTATACAAAATAAAATAAAATGCTAGACAAACTAATGTACTTTAAAACAGATTACAAATCACACAACCCCACCAAATTTGTTTTCACCATACTTGAGCAGGTATCATCTGAAAATAAATACTTATATTATAAACTAACTTATTAACATTAAAAATATGTTATGCGAACTATTTATTCTTTTTTGTTGCCAGATTTTATCCGCTTCAATTGAGGCATAATATTATTTTTGGAAGTTAAAACATAATTTTTTGTTTGGCAAATTTTTTTAAAAAATAGATTTGAAAATTTAAATAAAAGTTCTTTTACTATATAATTTGTGTCATGTTTTTGACAAATATGTCCCAAAAATAAATTTTAATCTACACCATTAATATTATTAAGAGACAGAACTGTAACAATTTCTCTATGGTTCTGTTTTCTTAAAAAACTGATGTTTTGGTTAATAGTTTTTCTATAGTTATATACATATAAGCTGCACATATCACAACGTCATGGTTAGGGTAGCATAAGCCACCCCTGTCGTTTGCAGAAATAAGAGTAGTTGGATCCAAACTGCCAGTGCAACTTATACGTTGTTTTAGAATGAAAAATTTTATTGTAAAAATAAAGACATTTTAACAATTTAAGATTAATTCAGTGACCTATTTTTTCTTCTGTGTTACACTTTAGTAGAAAAATTAAAAGGTACCCACCTGGTTTTAAGCGTGGCCTGTTCAATGGTACGTCCAAAATATCCCCTGTATTAGTATAAAATTTTGTACTACGTTTTGTATCATCACTTTGAAAATGTAACTTATAAACCTACTAAGAACATAGACAACTTTATATTTTTAAACAAAATACAATTACGATCAATTATACCTTGTAGAATGTGTTGTTGGAATAAAATTCTCCCTACGAATAGCATGTATCCATTTATTTTTAAAATCTTCATTTCAGGGAAAAGAAAAAACTGAAACCGTTGGGCCTTTACTGGCACGGGTACTCTTACAAAGAGGCACACAACAAGAGTACGGCATTTTCAAAAAACTTCATAATTTGTTACAAAACAGAAATTTACTAAATTTAGTATATAACCTGTAGTCTTTTGAGTGTAAAAATCGCAAAGAAAATTACAAAAAACACTAAACACTATACTAAGAGGGTCCTTTTAGTTCACTAGGCCAATAAAAAGATAATAACACGTTTTAATTAGAAAAAACTGGTTTAAACGGATGTAAACAACCACTTGTTGATACACCACTACACAAACAACACAAGAAAAAAAAGGTAAATAAAACATACACTGTACTAACAGTTGCAAAAATCAATTTTAAACGTCCTTTATGTCCACTTAAAACAATTAAAAGGTAAAAACAACCGTTGAAAATGAAAAAAACTGACAAAAACACTATACTTGTCTACTGTACAAAAAAACAAGAGATACCGCCATTTTTTATCGTCGGATGACAGTTGACTGGCTTTCCGTGAAGTTGGTGTTGATCTATGCTGACCAACGTTTACTTTAATCATTTTTTGCTTAAAAGTGGACTGTTGCTCTTGAAAAGTTAAATTATCTCAATGTAAAGCGGGCTTTACACCTGACAAGTTATTGATCAAAAACTTGTTAAATTACTTTGTCAAATATTTGATAAAGAAATTGAAAAGTTGGAGGTTTTTACTCTCTTCAAGTTATTGTCAAATTTATTTTCCATTTCATCAATTGGTTTTCGAGGGTTATGTTAACTAGTAACTAATTACTAAAAGGCCCATAAAAAATATTGATTACAAGTTTTAATTTCTTTAAGTACTTGAGCAAGCTACTTGATAAATAAGTTTAGAAAATTTTTAACCGTCAAGTCACTTGAACAAGCACTTGTTCAATTAATTGATCAATTACTTGTCAGGTGTAAAACCCGCATAAAAAAATTAAAAGTGGACTGTTGCTCTTGAAAAGTTAAATTATCTCAATGAAAAAAATTGATAAGTCAAAGCCAAAAAATAAAGTTTGAGTTTATAACATTAAAGCTTATCATAAAATAATGTAGAAAAAACTTGACACAATATAATTACCTACGTAAGTGTAAAAAATATGTATTTTTTTTTTACCTTTGGACAATCCACGAAGGCTGAAAGCCTAAATACTAACGTACCGTGGGTGTCTTAAGCAGGGTAAGAGGAAGTTTGTTAACACGGGACTTAAAAACTTAAAGATTTGGGGGGAAGGAAAGACCTCCGCTGGCAGCAGGTTCCACAGTCTAGAAACTCTAGGGATAAAAGAACGAACGAAATGGGAAGTTCGGGGCCTGTCCAATTGAACTGTATAGGGATGCATCCGAGCGGCACCACGAGTTTCTCTGTTGGGAACTGCAAGAAGAGGGACTATATTGGA
This sequence comes from Listronotus bonariensis, assembly GCA_014170235.1. NCBI lineage: Eukaryota > Metazoa > Arthropoda > Insecta > Coleoptera > Curculionidae > Listronotus > Listronotus bonariensis. The sequence goes on along the minus strand of JACEGR010011673.1, from coordinate 320 downwards.
CAATTCGTCGGAGCAGAAGCCGTAAAAGTATCTATAGAAGAGCGATAGATCTCCCACAGCTCGACGATGGGCAAGAGAAGGAAGTCTTTGAGTAAGCAAAGGATCATTAATAAGACGAACAGCCCTTCTTTAAATGGCATCAAGAATGCTGAGGGTTGTAGGGGATGCCATTCCCCAGACATGAGAACAATATTCCAGAGAGGGTCGAATTTGGGACACATACAACTAACTTACAACTTTAACTTTTTGTTAAAACCTTCGCCTAAAATTAGTTAAAATAATGTTCTAAAAATGTATTTAACTTTTTTTTGTACAAATCA
>JACEGR010011672.1:0-14112 GCA_014170235.1 Listronotus bonariensis | reverse complement strand
GGTTAGCTCAATAAAAAATAATTAATAGTTTAAAAACTAAAAAACACGCTTTTATATGCAACCGAACTAAAAATTAGAAAATAATTTTTCATTAAAAAAATATTGTCATTTCATAGTAAAAAGCGTGGGGTGCATTTTACTATTTTTTCATAACTTTTCCATCATAGATATTTGCAAATATAATAATTATAACATTTAATATATTTATCACCCCACGCTTTTTACTATGAAATGACAATATTTTTTTTAATGAAAAATTATTTTCTAATTTTTAGTTCGGTTGCATATAAAAGCGTGTTTTTTTAGTTTTTTTAAACTATTAATTATTTTTCATTTTTTAGTTTCTGCTACTCTTGACAAAATGGCGAAAAATTTTTTTAATGAACAAGAGTGGCAAATTTTAAAATTTTTTTCAACAGATTGCAACTCACTAAAAAATTTCTTCTTCATTAAGTAGCAAAGTTTGAAATTTTGCCAACAGATGGCAATCCAGGCAATGTTTGACCGTTGCCAATATATTGCAACCCACTAAAAATTTCTTCTTCATTTAATAGCAAAGTTTGAAATGTTGCCAACAGGTGGCAACCTAGGTGTTGTTTTTATATTTTTATAATATAAAGGAAAATTTTTTTTCCTGGCGATCCAAAAAAGAATGTTAATTTTTATTAATTGCACATTATGTATTATGTATACATTACACATAATGTAATTTTTATTATGGAATCCTTGAAGTAATGGTGCAACTAACCCTATATTTTTATTGTTCATAAAAATTGAACACCCATGGTGCAACTAACCAAATTGTGTAAAAACTAAAAAATTTCTTCTTCATTTAATAGCAAAGTTTGAAATGTTGCCAACAGATGGCATCCTAGGTGTTGTTTTTATAATATAATGGAATTTTTTTCCTGGCGATTCAAAAAAGATAACGGGATACTGTTTTTAAATTATTGCATCTTCATCGGTCCTTGACACGTGTGCAAAGTTTCAAAGAAATCGAATAGCTGGAAGTTGGTTAAAATTAGGCTCAAAGATTCCGTTACATAGATAGATAGATAGATAGTTACAACCCAAGTTAATAAAAGCGTGTTAAAAAACAATATTCATCAGGAAAATGATACAGTCCAATATAACTTGTCCACATTTTAAATTCCTATAACTTTTTTATTTCTTTATTTAATAAAAAGACCCAAAAACCAACTTTTACAGTGAATTATCAAGTTTTTTCTGTTATGAAGATTACACAAAACAATTTTATTAACAGAATATATTGACATAACTTACTTTTTTTTTAAACTGGACACCCTGTGTATTATAACACCCTTAAAAGGCATTTTAAAGTGCTTTACATAAATACCACATTTGATATACCTACCTATCTTTAATAGTTTCTAAACTATGACCATTTAAATATGAAAAATATTATATGCAATTTCCAATATATCTACCTACAGAACTAGCTTACACAGTAGATACATATAAGGAAAATTACATCATATTTTTCAGATTTAAATGGTCATATTTTAGAAACTTTTAAAGATAGATATGTCAAATGTAGTATTTTGGTAAAGCTCTTTAAACGACCGTCTTAATGGTGGTATAATATACAGGGTGTCCCTTTTAAAAAAAGTAAGTTATGTCAATATATTCTGTTAATAAAATGGCCCTAGTCGCCGATGCACCTTTCACCCAAAATATCTATCTATCTATCTGTTAATAAAATTGTTTCATGTAATCTTCATAACAGATAAAAACTTGATAAATTACTGTACAAATTTGGTTTTTTAAGTTAAGAAAAAAAAGTTATAGACATTTAAAATGTGGACAAGTTAGGTTAGACGCACTGTACACATGACGTCATTTAGACCTCGAACTAAAAATTGGGTCCACCCAGTGTAAATATGGCTTTGTTAACCAATTTTAAAATGAAAGAAGGTTCTATGTTCGATTCTATATTTTTTATCTACATATGTTCTCCGATTACTTTGTTATTTTTTTTTAATTCGAAGAATGCACTTTAGAAATGATTGTAACCATGTCAGGATGTGATGGTAAAATCAGAGAAAATATGTCAAACTGTAGAGGCACGTAATTGTTATGCTTTATAAAATTAATTAGATATTATTGTCTTGTAGATAGATATCCAGAATAAGATAAAATATTAATAAACTCAAAAGAAAGAGTAAACAAAAAGACTGACTAAAAATAATACCATATTATAAAATTTAAGATAAAGTTGGTTCATAACATAATGTACGTATACTAAATAATATTAAATAATTAAACAAACGCTCATTATACTTTAGTAATTTAAATGTTATTAAGCAACTTTATTTTAAAACTTTTATTACTTATTATTTTTAGCTTTTTATTAAGATTTTTTTATGTTATTTTTTTAAATTCGGTTTATTATTTTTTTAAATTTATTTATTTATTATTTTAGTTTTCAGTAAATTAAAAATATATTTTTTTGCAAAATGACTTAATAAAAATCACTTTATATACCTTTTTATTTTTAGTAACTATACACGGTTCCCGACAATCTATAAAGGGTAATGAAGTGTAAAAATTAAAATAAAAAAATAATCGTTTTTATACCTTTTATAAAAATTTAAATAATTTTACGAAATTTGGGGGACGTTCCCTATGCATTAAAAGACATTTTCCAACGTACAAGAAAAAAAAGTTCTCCAAATTTTTTAACTTTTTTATTCGACGTATGATTTTCGCGTTAATAAACAAAAAACCGTTTTTGGCGCATGATCATTTTTATGTATACATGAATTTAATGAGAAAAATATTGCTTAGTAGATCAGTGTTATCAAATATTAATATATTTTTAAACGGTTTTTTTTTAATTTCAAAGTTTTATTAAAAATGGTTAAATTATTTTTGTCCGCTAAATTTCACAACTGCAACTGCATTTTCCTTTATTTTTAAATCTACCCTCGTATATGAAAATTATCATAAACATGTTTGTTCCTTTTAAGTAATTTAAATACGCGTTGCTTGTGGAAATATGATGTTTTAATAATTTTAAGTGTCTACTTTACTTGTATGTTGTGCTGCATAAACATACGTAAACTGATCGATAAAATGCGCTGCAGGAACGGGACTCCATCATAGTCGTCCCTTAAGGATATTTTATTTTTAGTATAATGGTCAAATTTTTTAACAATTAATTTTTAAGCAGTATTTGCTGCTGCTTTTCTTTTCCCGTACGCTCTTTTAAAATTTAAGTTTTTAAATTAAAATTATTCTTATAAAATGTCATTGACTAAGGGCAAGGAAGATAAACTTCTTAATAAGGAGCGCTCGATTTTTTATATTTTTCCGAAAATATAGGTTATGGTTGTGACGTCACCTTTTTGTCATAATATTTATTTTATTTGACAAAATAAACTAGTACTATCATAAAATCGAATAAAATCAGTTATAAAACATAAAAAATAGTATCTTACCCTTAATACCCTGTTTACAGGTTTTAAAATTATCTGTAGCTGCAGTACTAATAACTACTAAATTTATCTATAAACAGTAAAAACTAAACATATTTAAAATCCAATGACTAAAAAGCAAACAATAACATCAAAACCGCGAAAAAAGCTTCCAGTATGATTGTAAACAAAGGTTACAGGAAAAGATTACGTCACAAAATTGAGTGAACATAGGCTTAAATGTGATCGAGCGCTCCTTATTAAAAATTTTATTTTCCTTGGACTAAGGGTCATCGTTATACTGAATCCGATTCAACCTATCAAATAAAACTTAATCTGACAAAAAAATTGAGATATATTGAACGCCATAAGTCAATCCTGATTTTCAAGCGATTTGAATTGAGTTCAGTCCGATCGGAGGTTATATTTGTACGATGTTCACGATTTTGGAAAAGGTTTGAAAAAGACAGTTACTACCTTTTCATATTAGCGAAAGACGGAAGACGTTCGTCAGACTAACGCTATCGAAGTGTATGGAGTCAAATGAAACCTTTCATACGCAGAGAACGGGGAAAGTCAGCAAACTCAAAAGTATTATTAAATAATTTTGTTATCTCTCTGTCCGTCAAAACCGGCTTAGTGTGTAAAAGCGCTTAAGTAAAACAGCTGATAAGTGTAGAAACGAAATAGTGAAAATAAAATAAGCTAAAATATTTGTTAAAATATTGTGATAGTGTTTCTTTAGTGGTTTAAGTTATTATTTTGTCTTATTTTATGAAATTAAATGAAATTAATTTAAAAAATTCCACACAAGTAAGGTTACAAGTTTATTTTTATTATTTTGCTTTCTTTCTTATGTATATATTTTTCTTTGTCAAATTTAAAAGAATATTAGAACCGGATTATCTGCATCTGAGAAATTCTAGGACGAAGGGCACGGTATTAGGATCAATGCGATCCGTCCAATCGGATTCGATTTTTACGATATACCCTTAGTCATTAGAATTTACAGGAAGGCCAATTTGATCAGAGAAATTTTTTATAGAGCGTCATTTTGTTAATCTTTCATAGAGTTAGTTAACACAGAGTTTCTCTATAAATTCAGGCAGTGTTTTAATTCAATATTCTTGTAGGTGGCTTTTTTTATAGTAAGATTTAAAACCAGTCATTAATTGGCATCATGTAGTGCAATTGCAATGCTAACCGTGCCAACTTGAGCACGCAACTAAAAATTTGGGCTGAAATAAAGTATTGGGCACGCCTAGGGCATCTTTTCTTTTTGAAGCTGAAACTAGATGAAGACCTTTTTTTTTTTTGCTCTTCAATTTTTTTTCCTAAATATTAATTTATGTAACAAGTGCATAAATTATACTTTTTTACGAATGGAAAGTTTAACAGCACGAGTCGTTAGGCGAGTGCGGCAATCCCATGAGTAAAAAAGACACATTATGCATGTGTTATACTATATTTTTTCCACGACCATATAAAAATTTTCCAAAATACCATTTTATACATGTTTTATTTATCTAAACTTATTAATTTTAAATTTTTCGCACAGCACTTTTATTGCAACAAAATATCATAGCCTCCTTATTTTTTAAGAGACAATTATTCTCTTCATACCTATGCATTTATTAGCTTTGTTCGCGGGTTCGATTCTGAACCGGTTCTGGGACTATTCGCATGCGCAGTGAAAAAGCAGCGTTCGCGGTTAGTAAAATCCTGAATTTTTAGTAACAGTTCTGTGTTCGCGGGTTACAATGGAATTAGTTCGTTACCGGTTCGTAACCTGATTAGCAGTCCTGGGATGTTTGTTGGAACTAAAAGTTCAGTTCGGAATTTTATGCGCTTTGTCGACATGGTCAGCTGTTTTCTGTTTTAAGTGGTACAGAAATAGACCGTTGTATTACAGTTTATTTGTTTTTGTCACTTTTTATGCGGGTTAATATACCTGTTGAATATTTTTTTTTAATTTTGTAATTCTGAGCGTATATAAACAAAGGATTTTTAATTGTATTCCGTATGAATGTATGTATGCAATAAAATAAATAAAGATTTAATTAAAAAATATAGACAATATTACAAGATTTTACCATTTCTTGTTGTTTGAATTTTATCTTTAGTTAAATACACATACTTATGGTAAAAACGAGAGGAGGCAGGGAATCCCTCGTCTTTCGCCGAGAGACCTCGAGTGGCTTTCGACAGTATAAAAATTTACCTTTTTGTTTGAATTTAATTTTTTTGTGTAGTATCCAATATAACCATGAAAAATCCTAACTAAAAGGCTAGGTTAGAATCCATCCTCAGCAGTATAGAAAATCGTTCGCGGTAAATAAAAATTCCGAACTAATAAATAACTAGACATGCGCTTTAAAACAATTCTAAACCAATTCGGTTCTGGTTCAGAATCAGTTCATTACTAGACCCGCGAACAAAGCTATTATTTAATTTTAGAAAATTGTATGTACTTTCTTTTTGTAGAAATAATACTAAAACAGTAAAAATTCCTTTTCAATTTCTGAGTCATCCAAATTCAATAGTACTATAAATTCAATAATTTCTATTCAATTTATTTGCAAACTCTCAAATTTTAAAACTAGTGACACATGAACTAAAAGAAATAACGACGATCAAAGGTAACGTGACCGTTTGGTTCAGTTGATGTCGCGTTTACTGTTATACTTTGCATAAATTGATTAGTAGGTTATTGTAGTAGGCATTGAAACAAAGCTCTGAAGTGTTAAACAAAGTTACTTTTTTAACACTTTATGTAGTATACTAATATGGAGTACTTTAACTTCATGTTAACGATTTTAAAAAAATATATATTTTTTTAATGGTCGTGGAAAAAGTATTTTATGGCACGCCAAGGACATCATTTTACATTTTTTACGAAAATGGTACGTTTAGACGAAAAGGTTCGCCATCCCGGATGTAGTGTATGGTGGTCCAAACAGCATAATCACGCAAAAGGTTGTTCCATAAAAAAACATCAAGTTGGAATCGTGACTTTTTAACGCAACCCTGTAAAAAAATCAAATAATTTCTGTAGATTCTACGTAAAAAGTTGTATAAAAATTGTTCTTAGCTTGCTATTTCTTGTATTAAAGGATATATGGGGTAAAATCAAAAACGTCAATTTTTCAATTTTCCTTCGTATCTCTTTATAATTTTATTAAAATTCTAACTACGCATTTTTAGGATCTCCGAAATCAAGCCCATAACACCTATATCGGTTTTTAATAAATCCAGTAATAACTGAGATAACCGATAAAAACGCAAAATTTTGCCCACCCTGTACATGCATAAGCACCAGTCGTCATAAAGTCAACATTATTAAATGATTTAAAACAAAATTAGTTTAAATTTAGGATTTGTCATATACCCTAAATGATATTGGATATAATAAATATTTGACTTAACAATATGTATTTAAAATTACGTAAGTCAACAAATTATTATTTATAATTTTGTTTTTGACATATTTTGCGCATATATGGGTTAAAAATTTTATGATTACGTTTCATAACTTCATAAATCCTTAAGTTTATATGTGTGTTGCATAAATACGTCTTGTCGATATTCTTTCATTTTTTATTTATTTTATAACATCATTGAGAAAGTTACTTGGTTTAAAGATAATTAATGTTAAAAAGAGTTAAATACAGTGCATTCCTAAAGTCAGGAGCCCCTTCTAGTTTTGAATTGTTCAGTATTTTTTCATAAAAATTTAAGGTATCTAGTAAGACAACACAACACAAAACTAAATTTTAGGCAAAAACTGGCAGATATAAAGGTCAAAGAGAATTGGGCGCCATTTCGAAAAAAAAGTGGGAAGGACTGTCTTGTGGCACAATATTTAATGCTCCTAACGAATAACTTATATCCCTAGATTATAAATACCTTTTCCTACTACAAAATGGGGTACTTTAAAAATTACCCAAATACCTGATTGGATAGCCATATTTCCGAAACTAATAAAGTAAGATGTTATCAAGGGCGGTCATCAGAGGGGGCATGGTGCCATGCCCCTCCCTCTTTATGCCACGTCCTTTGTAACCGTTTATTATTGTTTTTTTACATAAACACACCTAATTGCAAATATGGGCATTTAATGATGATATGCCCACTCCCCCTCGAAAAGTTGATATGACCGTCCCTGGATCTTATTAATTGGTATTTTCTTAAAGCGAATTCTTTCTTCTCTTAACACCCAGAAATCGTTTGGGCTGGACGGCATACCAGCAGTCGTTGTGCTACAGAACTTGCACCAATCTTAACTCGGCTCTTTTGAATTTCTTACGACACAGGTATCTTTCCGGAGAGCTGGAAAGCTGCACGTGTTCAACCTATTCCCAAGAAATAATCTAAATCTCTTCCATCTAACTATAGAGCAATTTCAATTCTCCCAGTTCTTTGTAAAGTAATGAAAATATTTATTAATTCACAAATTCTTAAGTATTTAGAAAAACACAATATTTTGCATGACAGGCAGTATGGATTTCGCCACAAAAGATCTGCAGCAGATTTCCTTTCCTTCATATCACACTGCTGGAATAAGTCTCTGGAGTTTCTAGGTCAGCCTCAGATCGTTGCTCTTGATATATCCAAAGCTTTTGACCAGGTCTGGTATGCCGCATATCTTAATAAACTTCTCTCCTATGGTCTCTCAGTTCAACTCTGTACTTGGATTTCAAGTTATCTATCTGATCGACGTATATCAGTTATTGTGGACGGCCATTCTTTAAGCTCAGGACTCAGTTCTGGCACCAACATTGTTTCTGCTTCACATCAACGACATTCTCTCGTCCACAACTAATTCCATTCATAGTTTCGCCGACGATAGTACCCTTCACTCCAGATTTCATGTTCTTAAACCCATCACTAAACCTGATTTGGAAAACAAACGCAGAGCGATGCAAATATCTCTTTCTCAGGATAATAAGTTAATATTGGATTGGGGCGCCAAAAATTTCCTCCATTTTAATGCATCCAAAACACAATCGTGTTCCTTGTCGCGAAAAGAATCATCAAATACTTATCCTCTACTTATGAGCGGCCAAGTTTTACAGAGCAAAGACACCTTTAATCTTGGGGGCGTCACATTTAAAAGTAATCTTAAATGGCATAAACACATTGTATGCTATAGGCACGGCAGCTTCAAAAAAGCTTGGATTTTTCTTTCGAGCCAAAAAGTATTTTTCCCCTTCCAATTTATGCACTTTATATGTGTCCCAAATCCCACCTCTCTTGGAATATTGTTCTCATATCTAAGGCATGGCGTCCACCACAACCCTAAGCAATCTGAATTTCATTCAAAGAAGAGCTATTCGTCTCATTAATGATCCTTCACTTACAGAAAGGCTTCCCTTTCTTGCCCATCGTCGGGCTGTGGGGGATTTATATCTTTTTGTAGGTACTTCCATGGCTTCTGCTCTGAAGAATTGTCCAGTATAGTTCCTCCACTCACGGTACCTAATAGAGAAACTCGTGGTGCCGCGCGTATGCATCCCTATGCGGTCCAACTGGACAGGCCCCGAACTTCCCACTTTGTTCCTTCTTTTATCCCTAGAGTTTCTAGAATGTGGAACCTGCTGCCCGCGGAGGTCTTTTCTTCCCCCAAATCTTCAAGTATTTAAGTCCCGTGTCAACAAACTCCCTCTTACCTCAATTTAGACACCCACGGTACGTTAGTATTTAGGCTTTAAGCCTTCGTGGTTTGTCCAAAGATAAAAAGCTCCTTCAAAGATCTTTTTATTGGTGGTGTTATATACAGGGTGCGTCATTTCAAAAATATATTCTTTTGGACCTACTTAATATATTATCGCCAATATCAACCTTAAATATTTACAGGAGCTTTAAGAAAATACCACATTTAGTTTATATAACTTTATAGTTTCGGAAGTATGCCCATTCAAATCAGGTAATTTTTAAAGCACCGCCATTTTGACGTAGGTAAAGATATTTACTTTATATTCAGGGGTTATAAAGGACTCGCCAGAAGCTTTAAAATGATGTGCCCGAAGACCCCCTTTTAGTTTTTTTTTTAATGGTGCCTAACTCTTAATTTGACATTTATAGCTGTCATTTTTTGCCGAATAATTCAAAAGTTAGGATTGAGGTCCTAACTTTAGACACGCACTGTATTTAAAGGGTCTCCATAAAATATTTTTTTATCAGTAAACTTTACGTCGGAAAAAGGTGTAAATTTGAGCTTGAAATTTTTTTTGAAGGTATTTAGTGGCTAATTTTAAATAATTTCGTTATGTACGGTAAAATGACTTCATTTTAAAATGGAATTATTACGCTTTTTGTGTCTACTGGTTTTTTAATATGGTATTAAAAAAAACACTTTTAAGAAGATTTTCTAAGGCCCTTCTTAACAATCTCTACAAAACTGAACCCGTACCAAGCATCACATCAGTACCACACATGTAAGGTGTTTGTTTCTTCCTCTAATAGAAACTACAAAAGTTGATCTCTGTCAAACTCATTTTACAAAAAATGAGCATTACTTTTTAAACAAAAAATACAAAAAAAAATAAGTTGCAGCATCCCGAATACAAATAATAAAAGTCAGGATGCAAATTATTGTTTCAGATTTTTTTCTTTGTCCACATTTTCGTTTATTCTTTACCGTAAAATAAACAAGGGGTTGTTTGTTATCTGTTTTACTGTTTTCCCATTTATTTTTAAAAAGCTAAAGAGTAATTACCAGAACTATAACTATTTTTAGCCGGTTTTAAATTAAAAATAACACAGTATTGCGTAAACTGTGCTTATCAAATGTCAATGATATCGTGCGGAATTCATGACATGAGAACATATTATGCATATAATTCCACAAAAGTTATTTGTAGTCGAGAAATGAGCTAATAGTCTAAGAGCTACCCCAAGCAATACGGTGTTTTCTTTATCTTGGGACAATCTTTATAAAGGTTACTAAAAGAAGAAAGAGAATAAAAACCTTTGTAGAGAGGTGAAAGATAGGAGTTATTCCAGATATAAGGGATTTATCAGTGTGGCTCTACGTGTAACTTTTGTGAAAGAAGCTGAAGAAAGAAATATATTTATTAATTCCCTGTAGCAGTAGCCGACAACATTCATTAAAGCTTCCCCATAAAAGTGGGATCATTATTTGGCTCTTTTTTGGATGAAATTAAAAATATTAAGAATTGTAAAAGACCCTATTTTGCTGACATAGAAGGACTATTTTAAAGAGGTTATATTATATGTGATAAATATTCCATTTTTTTGAGAATGCAAATTTGTCCCCATTTTCCATTTTAAATTTCCAATTATATAATAATAATTATTAAAAAATGTTAAGAAAGGTGTTTTCCTGTCATTAACTGGTTTTTCCTATTAATACTTTTAAACAATTTTAATTGGACTATTTTAGCTGCAAAACTCGGTTTTTGCTAAAGTACTTACTTTTAAACTTAAATAAAATTTAACCCCATTTTAATGAAAGACAGCAACAGAAAAGTGATGATTTTTGTGTAATTAATTGTGAATTTTGTTCCTAATTTTTTTTAATTTCAAATTTTTGAAAGTAGATACTTTATTAAAATCGCCAATGATTAAAAGGTATTTTTGAAACTTTAAACTAACGAGATACCATATACGTATTCTTTAGGGAGATCCTCCACCCAGCCACCGGTGCAAAAAAAATCTCTTTGGAAAAATTTGGTGTTAAATCATAAGTACGAATGTAATTCATAGTTTTTAATTTGGTATATACAAATGCACAACACACATTACACATAAAAAAGCGTCAAGAAAAGCATGTACATAAGCAGTTGGTTTGGTTTTTTTTTGTTCTTTAACTTTTAAATGGTAGTAATTGTTTTTGATAACTTCAGGATCCCCCGGGATTATTAAAAACTTCCCCTCGGACAAAATGTTTGAATTAAACACTGTATACCTTAAACACGATACCAAGAACCTTTTAACCTTGGAGTAAACTTTAACTTCGTAATTTTTAAAATATTCTTTAACCAAAATACCCCAGCACTCAACACAACCGCAAAAAACTGGCGATGCCGTAATAACTGAGAAATTAAAAAATATTTTTTAGGATGTGTTCAACAATTTATAAATCTTCTCAACTCAAATACTCCTATCACCGACAATAACTTTTATTTCGTCCTTTTTGCGCAAACTTTGGAAAAAATCTTCGACAAAGGACTATTTCGTCAACAGAACACCAAATATTTTAACAGGACTATTGATGTGTATGCTTGGATGATCAGCATTGTCAAAGAAAATAAGGGAATAGTCAATTATGCTTACAAAAGTTGTGTCGACAATGTAAAGGAACGAGTTAATTTAAGCAGTAACGATGGAAGATTTAGGCTACTTATCCAAATATTGTTTGGTTAAAAAATGTTTACATGTACCTGTAGAAGCCTTGGTAAGTAGACATAAGTAGATGCAAAGACACATTGAAAACGATTGTTTATGCCGATGATTATAGTGGATTATGAAATTTTTTAATTTCCGAATCTACTATAGGCTGTAACCGTTACAAGGGCAAATCAATCGGTGGTTGAATTTAGTGACTGGTGTAGCAAAAATAATGGGCTAGTAATAAATGCAAGCAAGACATTTTTTATGAACTTCCTTCCAAAGAATGCAATAATTTCCCAGAGTTGGTTAATTAAAGCAAATCATCAATCTATCGCTCAGGTTAAAAATATAAAATTTTTGGGGGTTACATTGGATCAGAAAATGACATGTATGTTGTGATGTGCTTTGTTTGGGGCACCTATTTTATAAAAACAAGGGAAACACGAAAAACTAAAGATATTATTTTCCTGCGTGGCGCAGTTAAAAGCAGAAAAAAAAGATGGCTTTTCCGTGGGTGGCGCCGATTTTGATCCCAGCCCTACCCTAAAGTAAAATTAAGGAGCAAAAAAATAGTATTTTCTGTGTAGCGCCTACTTTATTCCAGAGCGCCCTATTCACAGATCACATCAAAGCCAAAACCACACCCCTCCCTAAACTTTTTTAAAACCTCCTTTGTCTGGCGCCTATTTTTTACGGCGCCCTAGACTGTAGCCTAGTCAGCCTAGTGAACTTATATACGGCACTGCATAAAGTTGACTTATTATCAAAGCTATCAAAAGTTGCGCCACAAAAGTGTACATGTGTGCGAATACCTTAAGAAAAACTAATAAAAACCACCGAATAATTGTTACCCTAACCTCAATGATAACTCATATTGCTGTGCCGTAAGCGTATATTTTTTGTGGTTTTTATTGTTAAATATAATATTTTTATTGATTAACAATCTCCTATTTCTTGTAACTTTTTTTCATATTTCTGCGGATTTAAAGTTTTTTCCACCCTAAACACATGCATACTTTAATTGGTAATGCTTCTTTTTGGTTCTATAAAACGATCAGTTTGTTTTCGCTAAAATGCTTCGTATCTTTTTAAAAGATACATTTTTTCAATGCCCATTAAAAGGCTTCGAAAAATCTTCGTAGGAGTCAAACTTGTCTCCCAGTTTTATTTTTGTTTATTGATCAATATTAAATATATTTAACAATATAATCCCAAAAAACTAAACGCTTACGGCTACGAAAAAATGAAATAATATTGAGGTTATGGTTTACTACTATTCGTCGGAATTTTTAGTTTTTCGGCGGGTTTCGTAATATACGTTAATAGATAATAACGCCGAGCGGCGATTTTCTTCTTATAATAATTGAGCAATGTCGGCGGTCGTTTAAGCCAGTGCCTATTTTTAATTAAGTGATTTATTTATTAGATATAGAGATGGGTCGTGAAAACATTTCGGCGTTTATTTTGGGAGCTTTGAGGGAGTATTTCTTGGAAGCATATATTTATTGCACCCGGTGCATTCGCTGATGTCAAAAATTATGTTGTTTATGTCAGCAATGTAGAACGCTAGTTTGGCGGCATCGTCTATAAATCATTTAGACGGAAGTATTTGGGGTTATTGATTGTTGTTATAAGTCCCTGATACCATTAATGAAATCCTGTTTACTCGTAGGTGCAGGTATTTAGTTATTTATATTTGGTATCATTTTTGCAGAATGTTCAGTTCAAATATAGAAACATTTCGTTTGCTCCGGGATCAATTAAGGAGCAATCGAATACTCTCGGCGGAAACCCATCACTCATTAGATATACTTACATATAAAAGTACCTACATTAAAATATATATATATATATATATATATATATATATATATATATATATATATATATATATATATATATATATATATATATATATATATATATATATATATATATATATATATTTGTTTTAAGATACCTACTTGTAATTTAAGAACCTTACGTAATTTTAAGCAGATCTTCTCTTACTATTTTGTTTTAGTTGAACCACAAGTTTTTATATTTGACTAATGGGGATTACAGGTACCTCTTAGGGTCACTGCACACTACCGGGTCCGGTCACGCTTATTTCACGTTGATAAAGCGATTCTAATCAATTTAAGTGGGACTTTCATAAAGGTGCTCCGCTCACGATTATGTTACCTTATTCAATGCATGTAAGATATTATTGTGCGGCCTTGAGCAGACCGAGGACCTGTGCGCCTTATTGGCGTGCGACTTTTTGTCAAGAATGCATTTTGAGCGAAAAGTCTTGCCTTTAAAATCGCCGTTTATTTCC
>JACEGR010011671.1:0-14118 GCA_014170235.1 Listronotus bonariensis | reverse complement strand
TTTTTTGTACGAGCGGGAGTAAAATACAAATTTACGTCCCCATTTAAGGGGCTAAAATTGCACTTTTACGCCCTAGGGCAAAAAAATATCAAAAACGCCCGCATTTTTAAATGAGGGCATAAAATAGCACCATTACGCCCTAGGGCAAAAAATAACAAAAACGCCCGCATTTATAAATGTATAAAACAGCAATAAAATTAAATAAGGCCCCTTTTTTTGGTAAAAAACAATTTATTTAATTAAACATACCTATGTTAAACGTATTCTGATTACAATTTTAAACATTAAAAGCTGGGAAATTTTTTCCCAACTACAGACAATGCTTTTATATTAATTTCAGTCGTACAAAAAATAATGTTTGTACCTCTGGCGTTAAGCACTTTTATGCCCACAGCTGATTGTTGCCCTCGCGGAGCTCGGGCACCAACTTTCAGCCGCGGGTACAAAAGTGCTATGTTACTGCCCTTGGTTTAAAAATAACTATTTTTCCAAAAAAAATCTTCTAAAAAGCTTGTTATAAAGTTACTAAGGGGCAAAAAATACTAAAAGACAATTCTTCTCGATAAACCCAACAAATTAGTTATATAAGTTACGAAAATACAGGGTGATTATTAAACGATGTGCATAAATTTGGATAATAAAAATAAATATTATCTAATATTGGTAATTGTCATCGTTTGTCTTTAGCAATCATTCAATTTGTGCAGCATAATAATCATGTTTCAAGTGTTTGTTTTTTCAGGCTTAAGGGATGTATTTTAAGCAATTGTAAAAATATTTTTTTTGTACGAGCGGGAGTAAAATACTAATTTACGTCCCCATTTAAGGGGCTAAAATTGCACATTTACGCCCTAGGGCAAAAAATTATCAAATACGCCCGCATTTATAAATGAGGGCATAAATAGCACTTTTACGCCCTAGGGCAAAAAGTAACAAAAACGCCCGCATTTATAAATGTATAAAACAGCAATAAAATTAAATAATGCCCCTTTTTTTTGGTAAAAAACAATTTATTTAATTAAACATACCTATGTTAAACGTATACTGATTACAATTTAAAACATTAAAAGCTGGGAAATTTTTTCCTAACTACAGAGAATGCTTGTATATTAATTTCAGTCGTACAAAAATATTGTTTGTACCTCTGAGCGTTAAGCACTTTTACGCCCACAGCTGATTGTTGCCCTTGCGGGGCTCGAGCACCAACTTTCAGCCGCGGGTGTAAAGTGCTATTTTTCGCCCTTGGTACAAAAATAACTATTTTTCAAAAAACTTCTAAAAAGCTTGTTATAAAGTTACTAAGGGGCAAAAAATACTAAAAGGCAATTCTTCTCGATAAACCCAACAAATTAGTTATATAGGTTACGAAAATACAGGGTGATTATTGAACTATGCGCTTAAACTTGGATAATTAAAATAAATAATAACTAAAAGTAGTAATTGTCATTGTTTGTCTTAAGCAATCCATCAATTTGTTCAGCAAAATAATGTGTTTCAAGTGTTGTTTAAAATTATTATTAATTTTTCTTTATAAATTTAGGGATGTATTTTAAATTTTAAGCAATTGTAAAAAACATTTTTTTACAACCATGAATATAATGTCGAAATTTTTGACTTTTATAAGTTTTGAAAGTGTCACTTTACAAACTTTCACTTTTATCCTACGGGAGTAAAGTTAACGTTTCTCCCGTTGGTCGGATGTAAAATAAAGTAAAAGTAACCCCGGCAACCGTCGCAAAAATTCAAAAACTTGTCAATTTGTCATCTTTACTGTTTTTTTGACATCTCTCACCCATCCTTCACCCGCGATAAATGTCTGGTGGCGTGAATAAGACATTTTCGATCAAAAATAAATTTTACAAAAAACATTGTTGTAAGTAAAATAAAATAAAAAAACATACAAACCTCGGTAAAGGCAAGGTTAGTTTTTATTTATAAGGTTGCAACATATCCTCAACTTTTAGGCGGTTCGAGGTCGGGGACGCAAGGAAGGGCACTTCTCGGAGAAAAGTTGGCAAGACTGGGTAAAATCAAAGCTGAATATCAATCCAGTGGCGTCTAGAATTTGCGCATTTCATTTTGCATTGTTTTGGAAGTGATATTTGTTGAAAGATGTAATTCCAAATGTTTTTTATTTAAAGTAAAAGAATTTACAACTTAATAACAATTAAAAATTGTTGTGTAAACGGTTGTTCTACTAATACAATAAACTGTATATCTCCGGCACTGAACAACATGGCCGAAAAATGGGAGATGTGACGTCATAACACGTCAAAGCAATATGGCCGAATGTCGTGACCTTATATAGACCGACTTTGGGTTTCATTACTGTCTCGAGAAATGGTTTATCTCATCATTATTTTCCTAATAATAATAAAGCACTTTCATTTTTGGTATGTAATAAACTATAATATTAGTAATAATACAGGGCGATTTTTTAAAAACTTACAATGGCTTTATCTTCTAAACCAAGACATCTATCAAAAATTAAAAAAAATACCGTTTCTGTGAAAAGTGGGGGACCATAAATGACGTAATTTTTAAAACACCTCTATTTACCCTTTAAGCTAACCAATACCGCATGTCCCATTTTAAATAAAAAGTTAAGATCTTTTCCGTCTAAGCCGGAAGTAACAGAAATTAACTTTTAGACGTTTGTTATGGTGAGGGGAAAGGGATAACTCTGGATAAGCAAATTTTGACACAAAAATGTTTCCCCCTAAAAATAAATGTTGAGGTGTTTTAGGATTTTACTATAAGTGAACAAATAACGACATTATAGGGGGTGGCTCGTTTATTTGAAATGCACCATATATGGTACGTTTCTTCACAGACGCAAATGATTATTTTACCAAGTACTATTATGTATATACTTTTTATTTATTTAGCGTGTCCCAAGTTTATACACTAAATATGTTTACTTGGACACACTAATTATCTACAAGGTGACTTAAAAAAACATTTTCATTGTCAAGTAAGTTTTTTTTTTAATGGAATAGCCTGTGTATTTTACCAAATTTTGACTTGTTATTTAATTTAACATCAAAAATTTATGATTCACTTTACGTCAATTTTATTGCTGATATTTAAGTTAAGTAAGTCATTAGGACTCCCTGTTCAGGGTGTTTTATTTTCGATGGTTTTACGGGATATCTCGAAAACCGTAAGAAATATCAAAATTCTAATATAAGGATCTCGATATTTTTTTTGAGAAAACAACAGTAGTGAAACCAGTTTATGGCTATTGCAATCCAGCTCGGAGCTACGGGGTGATTTATAAATTTTTCATATTTTTACAACTTTTTTTTTTAATTTTGTTTGCTATTAAAGTTGAAAAACTTTAGATACAATACAACCAGTGCCGTATTATCCATTAGGCTGATTAGGCTACAGCCTAGGGCGCCATGAAAAAATAGGCGTCAGACAGGGAAGTAATAGGCGCTAGACAGTCAAGTTTAGGTCGGGTATTAGAAGAAATACCTCTGTGAATAAGGTGCTTTGAAATAAATGAAATAGGCGCGAAAAGGAGGAAATGACTTTTTTTGTTTTTTGGTCATCAAATTTCATTTCGGGTGGTGAAGTAAGGCACCTGAAAAGAAAATAGGCGCAACGGAGGTAAGGACCTCTTTTTTATTTTTTTTTGCTCTTCAAAATTTTTTTGTCACGCAAAATATGCGCTCTGGGACTTGTAGCCTAGGGCGCCTCATAGGGTTAATACGGCCCTGAATACAACCTATGTGTTTTCTTCTTATAGAACACCCTGTATATTTTTATTTATATTTATTGGGTAAGCTTGAGCTTTTTAAAAATAAATAGTAATATGTATTTTTTATTTCAAATTTTACTGAAAATCGGCAATTTTTGTAAATTTGGCGTTTTTTTATAGAATTCCATGATAGAAAATAGCAAAACATTAAGTATTTTTTAAAATCGTTTTTTTTGTTTTAGCCTTAGATGTTTATGTTTTATAAAAAAATTAAGTGTTATATCTTTAACTTATTTTTAATAATCTACTTAAGATTTAAAAAAATAAATATGTAGTTTTCTTTTAATAGTTTCACTAATTTCATTAAACTAATAATAAATAGCATAACAATAATAGATGAGTCCAAAAATATGAGTTAATAATAGAAAAGTACTATTACAGAAAAAAAGTAAATGGAAATAAAATAAATACCTATTAAAGAACACTTCAATTTAATTATTTATTTTCATTTGTGTTTTGTGTTATTTTTTGCTATAAAACTTTTAATTTAGTTTCATTTAGTAAATATAACATTTTTTTTTCTGTAATAGTGCTTTTTTATAATGGAGTCATATTTTGTTAAGCTAAAGTAAGTTAATTAAAATAACTTAAGAATAATAAAGTTGATTTTAATGAGATATGAAGATGAGGTAGACAATAAAAAAAAGGTGTTAAGAAATAATGTTTTGTAATTTTCTGCCATGTAAAATTATAAAAATAAAGTCCAATTTATGGATAATGCTTATTTTTAATAAAATTTGAAATTAAAAATATCTACGAATATACAGTGTGTCCGCCTAAGTTCTCTACATAAGGGAAACGTTTTTCTTAGTAATTTTACGAAAAAAGTTATTCTTTATAAAAAGTTCTGCATGGTCTAAAACCTAAAAAGCAATGAGCTTGCATATTTGGGGGTTATTTTTAATTGCAAACATTTTTCCTTTATAATAATTTTCGATATTTTCAAAAATAAGGGTACTTTTCTCCTAAACACAATTTACATATTTTGAGATACCTCGTATACTACTAAAAAAATGAATATCTTTTGATTGCATTTTAGGTTTTAGACTATGCAGAACTTTTTATAAAGAATAATTCTTTTTCGTAAAATTAATAATAAAAAAGTTTCCCATATGTAAATAACTTAGGTGGACACACTGTATATATTTGAAAAGCCTAAAGAGAGCCAAATAAAGATAAGTAAAAATATTCAGGGTGTTCCATAAGAAAAAACATAATTTTCTCAAAAACAGCTTAACAAAAAAAACAACTAATTACATCACAATATTCGACGGAACAAAACACACAAATAACCTATCTAAAGTTTTTTATAGCTTCATCATCAAACATCAAACACTCATCCTTTGCTTATCAGTGGCCAGGTTTTGCAGAGCGGGGACACATTTAACCTTGTGGGCGTCACATTTGAGAATAACCTTAACTGGCATAAACACATTGTATCTATAGCCACCGCGGCTTCAAAAAAGCTTGGATTTCTTTTCCGAGCCAATAAGTATTTTTCTCCTTCCAATTTATACACTTTGTGTGTGTCCCAATTCGACCCTCTCTGGAATATTGTTCTCATGTCATGGAATGGCATCCCCTACAACCCTCAGCATTCTTGATGCCATTCAAAGAAGGGCTGTTCGTCTTATTAATAATACTTTACTTACTCAAAGACTTCCTTCTTTTGCCCATCGTCGAGCTGTGGGAGATCTATCGCTCTTCTATAGATACTTTTACGGCTTCTGCTCCGACGAATTATCCAGTATAGTCCCTCCTCTTGCAACTCTCAACAGAGAAACTCGTGGGGCCGCGCGTATGCATTCCTATACTGTTCAATTGGACAGGCCCCGAACTTTCCATTTCGTTCGTTCTTTTATCCCTAGAGTTTCTAGACTGTGGAACCTACTGCCAGCGGAGGTCTTTCCTTCCTCCCCTAATTTACAAGTTTTTAATTCCCGTGTTGACAAACTTCCTTTTACCCTGCTTAAGTCACCCACGGTACGTTAGTATTTAGGCTTTCAGTCTTCGTGGATTGTCCAAAGATAAAAAAAACCTCTAATTACATCAGAATTTTCTACGGAAAAAAACACACAAATATTCTATCTAAAGCTTTTTATAGCTTGGTTTTTATAAGCAAACAAGTTAAATACAGTTGTAAAAATAGGCAAAATCTGAAAGTTACCCTGTAGCTCCGAGATGGATCGCAATAGCCATAAACTGTTTTCGAAATGACGACCCTGTAAAACCATCAAAAATGTAACACCCTGTACAGGGTGTCCCATTTGGTTGTCCCTTATGGGAAACTTGGAAACCATAAGAGATATAAAAATCCGATACCCCATCCTCGAGCTCTTTTTGGAGAAAAAATTTATGGTAAAAACAGATCATCGCTATCGCGAAGCGTTTCAGAGATACAGGGTGATTCTCGATTTTTCACTTTTTGAAAAGGTCCTGTAGCTTTGTTGTTATTACAGATATGAGAAAACTAATTGCACATTATACAAACACTTTTTTCCGTAGAATCCAGTGGCGTAGCCAAAAAAATTTTGAGCTGTCATTTTTGACATATGACCCAAACATGTTTTTTATTAGGGACACCCTATAAATGATTAGGTAATTAAATTGCTTGTTTTTTTCTGATTAAAATAATATATCATAGTAGGTGGTTTAATACATTTTTTTACGTCAAATATTGGAAAAATTATGATTTTAAAGACGCATTGCGGCTTCTATCTGTTTTTAAATTGTTTTATATTTTTGTTGTAAAAGGGATCTGTCATCCCTTAGCTCAGGAGACATTTCCGTAGAAAAAAAAACAAAAAATTAGTTTACAACAACAATAATAAACAAGTTATATTAATTAAACTTAAAAATTTATCAAGTTTTTTTAATTTTTGATTTTTTTATTTTTTTTATGAATTCTCCATGTCAACTTTACCAATAGAGCAAAAAAAAACAAAAAAGAAATTTAAAGTCCAAAAAAAATCGAAAATTTTTGACACACCCTGTATAACCTCGTGTATAACTTTGATTTTTATTTTTTTATACAACATTATCATACTAATACAGTACCAAAATTTTTTGCTTCAAATTCATAAATAAGGACGCTATGAATTTTTAAATTTAAACATAATATTAATTATTTTTAATTTTTGGGACACACTGTATCATTTATATATATATAATAATATTCTTCCTTATCATATATATTATCCACCATAATTTCATCCTTATATATTCATAAATAAAATTGTAGGAAATTTTTAAAGTTAAAAATAAAAAAAAATCATTTTAATTTTTGAGGCAGCCTGTATCATTTTTTTATGTATAATAATATTTCTCACCATCACATTTATCAAATACCAAAATTTCATCCCTTTATTTTCATAAATAAAATGATAGGAAATTTTTAAATTTTAAAATAAAAAAATTATTTTAATTTTTTGAAACACCGTGTATCATTTTATTATGCGTATTAATAATCTTCTACATCATATATATTATTTACCAAAATTTCATACTTATATATTTATAAATAAAGTGGTAGAAAATTTTTAAATTTTAAAATAAAAAAATGCGTCTTTAAAGTCATAATTTTTCCAATATTTGACGTAAAAACTTTATTAAACCACCTACTATGATATATTATTTTAATCAGAAAAAAACAAGCAATTTAATTACCTAATCATTTATAGGGTGTCCCTATTAAAAAAAAACATGTTTGGGTTATATGTCAAAAATGACAGCTCAAAAAATTTTTGGCTACGCCACTGGATTCTACGGAAAAAAGTGTCTTTATAATGTGCAATTAGTTTTCTCGTATCTGTAATAACAACAAAGCTACAGGGCCTTTTCAAAAAGTGAAAAAATCGAGAATCACCCTGTATCTCTGAAACGCGTCGCGATAGCGATGATCTGTTTTTACCATAAATGTTTTCTCCAAAAACAGCTCGAGGATGGGGTATCAGATTTTTAATATCTCTTATGGTTTCCAAGTTTCCCATAAGGGACAACCAAAATGGGACACCCTGTACATATCAGTGGAATAAATGTAACCCTACCCACAGACAAGCCTTATCTTAATCAGAAATGTTAATCACTTACATACCTGGTTAAAAAAACTACTGTTTTGGTCGACAATTAATGTAACAAAATCAGACGTTTATAATATTAAATGCATTATTACGTTAAATACCGTGCAAGGTGATTCGCTACAACTTTTCTTTTAAAACATCCTTGGTCCATAGACATGTTCATATCGCGATATCAAAACAAGTAAAAGTGGTTTGATTACTATTAATATGAATTCGATATGTTCAAACAATATAATTCGATAGTTATCAGGTTTTTATTTGACACTGGTCCAATTTTTTATAGGACAGTAGTTTAATTATTATCTAATAACGTATTGCAAAATCTAGTTTTGCAGATTTAATCTGCATTATGCTAATCAGTTGCAAAATTAATTTATTTTCGAGGATATTTTATAGCACTATTTATTAATACCAGAGTTTACTAAATGTAGCTACCGGAAGTCAAGTTATAATATAAAAAATATATAAATTCAACTGGAGAATTGTAAAGTTAAAATATTGCGATTTACCTAAACTTACCTCAATACAAAAGTTAATATTAACTTACACTACGTTTATATCGAATAGTTGAAGCTAGCTTGAGTTAAAGTGGCTTGAAAAAAGCGATATAAACGCACTTGAAAGTGACTTGAATCGTTCAAGTCAAGTCTGAAAATAAGTAGGGTTGACTTTACTGAAGCCGATTAGAAACACGATATAAACGATTCAAGCGGGATTAATAACTGCCGAACTATGATGAACGCTTCCTCGAACGTCATCATTTATGATTTTGACATTTTTATACAAAATATGAGTGAAAAAACCGGTGAAAAAACTTTAAAACATGCTTACACCAACAACAGCACACAAAACGGGACAAATTAAAAAGTGATTTTTGTTTTTCATTCAATGTCTACTGTGAAGTTGGATGCAAAACTGCCGCATGCGTACGACGATGGCCTGAAATTTGCTTGACCTCGATTTTCAATCGACTTTCAAGCCACCGAAATAAACACGTAGACTTGAAAATCGCTTCAAAGCCGCTTTGTTTTCAAGCCAGCTTGAACTATTTGATATAAACGTAGTATTAGTTACAGGGAGTCAGAGAGAGTTTATATGTTTTGAATATTGTAATAAAACTCGATATTTAGGGGTTTTCTGACATGAGCTATTCATATCTGATATTAATTTTAAGGTGTTATCTGGAAGACCCTACCCACACTACTTTAAATTTCTCTAAAACGTCCCAACATTTTTGTACTACTCTGTGTGTGTACCATCTTAGTAAACTAGTAAATTCTCCTATGTTTTTACACAAAAATGTTGTACTTTGTAAGAATTTGAGCCACTGACTTTAAGATATTTGCATTTAGGTGGTTTAGTACAACCATAAGGTATACTGTATAAGGAATAGGTAAAGGTATATCTGCCAGTAAAGCAACAACAAAGGATGTACGTGAGTCATCCAATCCGAAATGGTTGAATGCCGATATCCACGTTAGACTGTCTCTTTTCCTCACATTGCCTATGTGTTATGTTATTAGGTGTTCTAGTTATGTAGATAAATAAATTGAAGGCGTTTTTCTTGTTAATACGGTTTAAAACATTTTAAACACATTTAAATACTTTCTGTCTTTCTAACTCTCATATTTATATTGATATTTCATTTTTAGAGTTGCACTAAATAACTTGAACGCGAGTATGTAGAAAACGGTTGCTCAGAGCGATTCTTATAAATTATACATTTTTTTGTGTAGAAAGCATGGCGGAGATTTATATTTACTCGGATGGTAAATACAGGGAAGCACAAAAAGGTTGCGACGTTTTTAAATAAATTCAATTATTACAATATTCAAAAAGTATTAAATATTATCGAAATTATTTTAAAGCTCCTGACGAGTACTTTATAACCCCAAAGTATTAAATACCTTTAACTACTACAAAATGGCGGTACTTTAAAAATTACCCAAACACGTGATTTGGATGGCCATATTTCCGAAACTAATAAAGTTAAATGTATTTAAAGTGGTATTGTCTTAAAGCTCTTTTAAAGATCTTTTTAATAGTGATATAATATTCAGGATGCCTTATTAAAAACATATATACTTTTTGTTCTACCCTGTATATTATTCCCAATATTACCATTAAAACGAGCTTTAAGGACATACCACACTAAGTAAATCTCATTTTAATTGGTTTGAAAATATGGCCATCGAAATCAGGTATTTAGGTAATTTTACCGCCATTTTGTAGTAGGTGAAGTTATCAGCTTTATATGCCAGGGTTATAAAGTACTCGCCAGAAGCTTTGAATTGATAATTGGAATAAATCTCAAAGTCATGATAGCGAAAAACAGTACTAAAATTTACAAGTTTCATTTTTAGACTTATAACTGAAAATAACCATAAAAAGTCACACATTCCAACTGACCTAAAGGTGTATATTATATTAACTTTTAAGAATAACCTACAAAATAAACTTCCTAATTACTAATCTTTTTACGCAATTTTACGGTTAGTAACAACACATTTACAATTTAACTAAATTACTGATTTTATGGAACGCACCTTGAAATAGATTGGTATTAGTATATTTTTGTCTTGATGAGCATGAAGAAATTAGAAATGTAGAAATTTAGTTGCTTAAGTAAAAAATATAAATTCCTCATTAAAATATTCCTTTATTTTCACTAAGGCAAAATGTAAGCCAATACCATTCTCTTCAAGGTGCATTCCGTAAAATAAGAAATTTATTTTGATTTTAATTGTCTTCCTCGTGGCGTAGTGAACAGAGCGTTGATCTTCGAAGCCAGTAGTCGCCGGTTCGATTCCCAGCGGAGGAGACATATTTAGGTAGTAGTTATTTAAAAATAACGACCGTGGTGGCACTACCGCGTTGTCTAAAAGTGCTGTGAAATGCAAAATTGCATGTTTCAGTGCTTGGATAACGTTGACAGAACAGGGGAAATGATGGGTTAAACATCTAATAACCCGATACCCACGGTACTCTGGTATTTAGGCATAGGCCTTCGTGGGATGTCAAAAAGATAAAAAAAATTGTGTTGGTATTTTCTGTTAGATTGTGTTAAATAAGTTAATTTATTTTGTAGGTTAACCAAAAAATTATTTTACTTACAGTGACCGCGAATCAGCTTGCAACACATGAATTTTTATTGAGAAACAAATCCATTTTTTTGCAGTCGCCTCTGCATACCCGATAACTTAAAACCCGATTTTTACATATATGTTATGTGAACCGAATAATGATAAAATCGCGAAAAGTGGGGTTGAAAGGCAAAATATCAATAAAACTCAAATAGTAAAAAGTGTGCTATCATGTGATGTCATTAAAAACTCAGAAAAATTAAAATTATTAATAATTAAAAAAATCATGTCGAGTTAGCACTGATGCCACTTTGCACAGTAGCAATTTGAACTATTGTACTGGGTTGAGTTCAATTTGTGCTAACATGTGCCGGTAATAAAAATTCAAAAAATTAAAAAGTTTATTATTTCAAAAAAAAAAAAAAAATATGTCGAGTTAGCACCGCCAATTTGTATAGTAACAAATTGAACTATTGTGCTTGGTTGTGTCTAATTTAAGCCATCATTCAGAAAAAATTTAAAGAACTAATATATATTTTTTTCATTTCGAGTTAGCACTGCCATTTTGCATTGTAGCAGTAATGTGCTGAGTTGTGCTAACCAAAACTAACGAGAATAGCACAAAAACAGCACGAAAAAGCCCAAAAAACATTAATAATTTTTTCAAAAAGGCAGTGCTAAGTAGGTACCCCCTTTTTGTTTTTATTAAAAGTCGGAAATAAATGCAAAAATAAAGTTTCTTTTAACGGCATAGAATAGCACAAAAAAGCACAAAACAGCACAAAAAAATAACTATTTTTTTAAAAGGCATTGCTAAGTAGGTAGGTACCCCTATTTTGTTTTTTTTTAATATCTCGGAAATAAATGCCTAAATAAAAATTCCTTTTAACGGCACAGAATAGCACAAAAACAGCACAAAACAGCACAAAAAAATAATTATTTCAAAAGGCAGTGCCAAGTAGGTACCCACAATTTTGTTTTTTTATATCTCGGTAATAAATACATAAATGAAGTTTCTTTTAACGGCACAGAATAGCACAAAAACAGCACAAAACAGCAAAAAAAAATTAATCATTTTTTCAAAAGGTAGTGCCAAGTAGGTACCCCAATTTTGTTTTTTTATAACTCGGCAATAAATGCATAAATGAAGTTTCTTTTAACAGCACAAAATAGCACAAAACAGCACAAAACAGCACAAAAAATCATTTTTTCAAAAAGGTAGTACCAAGTAGGTACCCCAATTTTGTTTTTTTTTTAATATTTCGGCAATAAATGCATAAATGAAGTTTCTTTTAACGGCACAGAATAGCACAAAAACAGCACATTACAGCACAAAAAAATCATTATTTTAAAAGGCAGTGCCAAGTTGATACCCCAATTTTGTTTTTTTATATCTCGGAAATAAATGCATAAATGAAGTTTCTTTTTAACGTCACAAAATAGCACAAATAAAATTAATCATAAATACATATATTTTTGAAAAGCCTACAGAGGGCGTAATAAATATAAATAATAATATACAGGATGTTCCATAAGTTGGCCAATTTTCTTGAAAACGGCCCAATATGCAATACAACTAATTACATCACAATATTCCATGGAAAAAAATACAAAAACAACCTATTAAAAGTTTTTTTATAATTTTATAGCAAACGAGTTAATAAAAGTTGTAAAAATGGTCAAAATCTGAAAAAGCCATAAACTGTTTCAGTTGTTTTAAAAAGAAATAAATCGAGAGTCCTATATTAGATTATTGATATATCTTACGGTTTTCAAGATACCCCGTAAAACCATCGAATATGAAAACCCCGTATAGCAAGAACTTTAAATTAAACCTAACTTTTATTTTTAAATTCCCATATTGTTTCTCCCAATAAAAACCCATTTCTGTTTGATCTTATTGCACTTCCACTGGTTCAAGACAATTAAAATATGTTTGTGTTTCCTTCCTGATATGTTTTGACAGTCCATTATTGGTCTGCTTGAGAATTTGAGATTGATTACACATTTTAACCTCCCGCTATTAACCATTAACATATCTTTAAGAAGAATTTCCAAACACAAAACAAAAGACGGAGTGAGATTTTTATTTTTAAAAACAGTGTTCTTACTTCCGTCGCGTCGCTATACAGGGTGTACTTTAAGTGATGGCTAAAAATACAGGGTATGATTTCTTAGCCCTTTTAGGAAGAAAAGTTTATATGAACATATGTCCTAAACGTCTTAACTTTTGAGATACAGAGTGTTAAAATTTTCAAAAAACCAAAAAGTTATACTGGATACTAACCTTATTTAAATAAGTGTTTATTATTTTTGTTACGTAATTTTTTTTTATCTATGGACAAACCACGAAGGCTTAAAGCCTAAATACTAACGTACCGTGGGTGTCTTAAGCGAGGTAAGAGGGAGTTTGTTGACACGGGACTTAAATACTTCAAGATTTGGGGGAAGGGCAAGACCTCCGCGAGCAGCAGGTTCCACAATCTAGAAACTCGAGGGATAATAGATCGAACAAAGTGAGAAGTTCGGGGCCTGTCCAGTTGGACCGTATATTGATGCATACGCGCGGAACCACGAGTTTCTCTGTTGGGAACCGTGAGTGGAGGAGCTATACTGGACAATTCCTTAGAGCAGAAGCCATGGAAGTACCTATAAAAAAGCGATAAATCCCCCACAGCCCGACGATGGGCAAGAGAGGGAAGCCTTTCTATAAGTGAAGGATCATTAATGAGACGAATAGCTCTTATTTGAATAGAATCAAGAATGCTTAGGGTTGTGGGGGACGCCATGCCCCAGATATGGGGATTTATCGCTTTTATAGGTACTTCCATGGCTTCTGCTCTGAAGAATTATCCAGTATAGTTCCTCCACTCACGGTTCCCAACAGAGAAACTCGTGGTTCCGGCGTATGCATCCCTATACGGTCCAACTGGACAGGCTTCTTACTTCTTCTACTTCTTACTTTGTTCATTCTTTTATCCCTAGAGTTTCTAGATTGTGGAACCTGCTGCCCGCGGAGGTCTTTCCTTCCCCCAAATCTTCAAGTATTTAAGTCCCGTGTCAACAAACTCCCTCTTACCTCGCTCAAGACACCCACGGTACGGTTGTATTTAGGCTTTTAGCCTTCGTGGTTTGTCCAAAGATAAAAAAAATGTATAGTGGTGAGTCATAGCATGCTAAGTACGACAAC
>JACEGR010011670.1:0-14130 GCA_014170235.1 Listronotus bonariensis | reverse complement strand
TTTTTTTTTCTACTACTGTATAAATAATAAAACTTTGTGGTCCTAGCAACGCGAATGATAACGAAAGAGAACCTTCGTGAGAGTAATATTTTCAGCGCCTGGACAAAAAAGTAAGAGTAAAAAAAAAGAAAATATGCTTGTGGGAAATATTAGGATTTATTTATAAAAAGTAACTAATTTATGACAAAATATTTTAAAAAACTAGGTTAGGTATTGACATTAAAAGTAATTGTGCAATTTGAGCAATTAGAAAAGAAATTGGAGAAATAATACTTGAATTAAAAGTTTTTAAATTTGTTGTTGGGGTATCGTTATCACCTTTAACTACGTTAATATTCATATTTTTCACTGTTATTTCATTAGAGGAAATATTGGTAGGAATTTCGTGTAAAATCTTCTTTGAAATTTCCACCTTATTACTATAGGATTCAGCAATATATCCCTCCGCAACAGAAGAAGACTCATCCATGCCTTTTTAAGTCCAAAATATCGACATCCGAAGCATTGGCAAGGAACGTAGTTGATGTTCTTCTAAAAGAATGGCCAGTGTATCTACTGATGTCTTTAAGCTTCAAAAACTTTGCAATGTCTTTAGGTACATTTGAAATAGTGTGCTTTCCAATTACTTGATTAACACATTTACCTCTTTCATAACGATACAATAAGCGCTCATCTAGAGCATTCCTTGGTCTCAGCTTAATATATTCCTGTAGAAATCTGACATAAGGAACTGAGCCTTCATCGTTGGTTACTACAAAGTTTCCTTTAACTTTATTTTTAGACTCCACTATTTTTACTATAGCCACGTCATTTCTTATTTCTACATCACTTAGCTTCATTCTGCATATTTCGTCTGTCCGGCATGCCCCAGCCACTCCCATAATGGTTATTACTTTCATTGCTAAGTAACTTTGATCAGGCGCGTTAAGTAAAAACTTTATGATTTCTTCTTTTTTAAAAATTTTTGACTTTTTGCCTCATTACCATCGTTTTTCCTTTACATAAAAGCAACTAGTTTCTTGAACTCCGAAATATCTTGATTTTTGTTTACGGAAATTGTTAACTTGAGCATGGAATATACAGACCAGAGGGTTGGTCGTGATAAAGACTCGGATTTTTCTTGAAAATACGCCAACATCACATTCTCGTCAATCCGCCCCACATTTTTTGTAGCAAGCCATTCAGAAAACGATTTATATGTTTGATGGTACCTCTCTTTAGATTTGTCTGGCAGAAGTGAGGCATACGCAAGGTCAGGTGCCTTTTGGATGCCATTTTCATATTCATTTAACATTTTAAAATGGGAATGGATTTATACTAAATTAACAATAATTCAATATCTGACAAGTGCTGATGACAGACAATGTCAACAATAAATGTGTTGCTATGGATTAATTTTTAACAGGTAAAATTTTAAAATCTCTGATATTTCTATTAAAACATGATTATTAAATTATGCGATACATAGAACAGTAGCAGAAAAATATAATACATTACACGATGCGAAAGGCCTGTCAAGTGTTCGGAGGTTTTAAATAGCCTCTGCTTCGCCTCGGCCATTTAAAAACCACCTCACACCAAAAAGTAAACTTTCGCATCCTGTAATGTAAATAACTATTTTCTAAATGAAAGGCAATCGTTGTACTGTTATTTTTCATGACCAAAGAATGTTCTGGGAAAACTTTTATTTTTACTGAAAGTTGTAAGAAAAATCTCGTAGACAATGTTTATTTTCTATTTACTTTATTTAGAACAAATCCTTGGCATACTAGTACTTAACAATAAATCAATTGATGTCGAAGAAAACACAATATTCCAAATAATTTAATAAAAAGTTCAAAGGTTATCTACAAAGATACGGATAAATTTACAATTCTAACACTGTACACACGATTAAAAACAATTTTGTTAAATAATATTTAGTTCTATGTCGTGTTACTGACATGACAAGTTATTTATTTAAATTAATATTTTTTTTGTATCTTTTAAGAATTTTTAAAAATGCATTGTACAAAAATCTTGTGTTAGTGTTTTTAGCAGTTTTATTTAAAGAAAGTTTTTCTGCATGTGTTGATAATTTTGCGCTTTCTTCAGTAGATGCGTTAGTCCACAGGAAACGAAACGAGAAAGCCATACTTTTTCGAAATGAAAATTTTAATCTTTTGGATGAGTACCTTTATATTGATGTGGTTGGGTCAAATGTATCGCAGTTATGTGAAGGTAAGGATATTATTTACATAAAGTTTCCTTTTTTTAACTGTATTATGAGGAGCCTAGTTTTAAAGTGTACAATCTTTGTGTATACTTTTTATTACAAAAGTGGGATATGTAAATTTACAAATAGTTGTATTTTTTGGCGCTAAATTTAAACAGCTTTTCCGGCCATTACTTCATCCATAACAGAGTGTTTAATATGAGATTTTACACTTTGAAACTAGCCCCTTAAATATATTAAATGACGTAAAAATGTAGTACCTATAAATTAGTAGATATTTATTTTATTAATATTTAATAAATAGGAATATCTAACCTGGATTTAAAGCTTTTCTAGTATTTAAAAAACATTTTTAAACTAGTTATGTTTTTCCTTAGACTAGAAAAATAATTTATATATATTATTAATTCTATATAATAATAATCTTTTTTATGTTACTCCTTTAAATACTATTTTTTAATACCATTTAATAATACAATATTATTTGACGAGCACGGCATGTTATTTATTTTCCACGAGTAAGACTCGCCTGCGGCTCGTGCTGCAAAAGTTATACTCATGGGAGATGAGTATGAATGCAAGTTGCATAATTTACTTTTTCTACGAATGATGATGATACGAGAAACTGAAAAAACTGGAAAAAAATATTACAACAACCTTCTTGTGAATTTGTATTCATACAAACAATAATACTAATGTTTTGGATTTGTGACGGATTATTTGTCAGCCATGGCATACCGTATATTAGATATTGCCTATTGCGAATTTTTAATTGAATGTAATTAATTTAATTATTAGTTGATTTTACGTGCCTATTGGATAATTATATACTCATATGTGATTGAAAGATAGTGACCCTTACTAAAGAATTATTTTTGTAAAAAGGGTTGTAGAAAATATACACAAACTATCGAATTTAGAGCACTTTATGCCGGCCGTAGGAAGGGGATGTGGGTAATGAGCGTGGGTGATAGCAGTGGGTAATGGGCCATATTCCTTGTTTAAAATCACACAAGGATCGTATACATTTTTTAACAGTCTTAGAAAATAGTATATTATGGGACTAACATGGAATGTTACTAATTTCCCACGAGTATGACTTTTGCAGCAGTAGCAGGCTAGTGCTGTAAGTCATACGGGAGGAAAATAAGTATTACGTGCGAGTTGCATAATATCCTTTTTTATGACTATTCTTGTGGATTTATGTCAATACAAACAAACAATTTAATGTTCTATATTTGTGACATTAGGTGTCAGCCATGGCATACGAAATATTTTTGTCTACTGCAATTTTTTTATCGATTGTGATTGATTTTATTAATAGAATTGGTTTTACATACCTTGGATATTTTAATACTTATATGTTACTAAAAAATAGTGACCTAGGCTGAAGAGCGATATACCGGTTCAGTTAAATAACATAATACATAGGCAATGTGAGGAAAAGAGACGGTCTAACTAAATACCTGCATGCAAACATGGGTGACTTATGGCGCTTGTTTTGTTATTCCATTACTGGCCGATATACCAAAACCCATTGCTCAGGCAGTATAGAAAAAAGTCATCATAAACATACAAATTATCGTATTATTGTATATTTAAAGGACAGTGTGCTAGCCGTGGGTAATGGATGTGGGGGATGAGCGAGGGTAATGGCGTGGGTAATGAGCCATATTACCTGTTTAAAATAGCTTCAATAATGTTCACATTTCTTAACAGTCTTAGAATATTCTTATTTTGACCTAAAAAACTGAGTTTTAACCACTATTAAAGCTACTATAGGTTTAGTAATTGTTTAAAGTTAAATAATTTGAAGGTTAAAATTGGTTGGTTTCTGAAAATCACTAAATATTTACTAAAATAGGCGAGCAGCTAAAAAATCCTTTTGTATACTTTATGCGTAATTGAAAATAAAAAAGTGCGAGTGCATGGTTAAAAAAACTCGCGGCAAGAAAAAAATAGAAATTTATGTAACAAGTGCATAAGGTGATACTTTTTTACGAATGGGAAGTTTGACAGCACGAGCCGTCAGGCGAGTGCGCAATCCGATGAGTGAAAAAAGACACTTTATGCATGTGTTACATACTATATTTTTTCCACGACCGTATAAAAATTTCCCAAAATACAATTTAATACATGTTTTATTTGTGTAAACTTATTCATTTTAATTTTGCAGCACAGCCATTATATTGTAACAAAAAATCATAACCTTCTTATTTTTAACAGACAATTATCCTTTTCATAACTATGTACTTTTTAATGGATTTTAAAAAATTGTATGCACTTACTTTTTGTAGAAATAATACTAAAACAGTATAAATTCCTTTTCAATTTCTTAGTCCGCTAAATTCATTCTTACTATTTATTTTCAATAATCTCTATCAAATTTGCTATCAAATTTTAAAACTTGTGACACATGAACTAAAAAGAGTATTTTAAAGTGTAAAATTACCTAAGGCCAAGTTTTTACGATTTTCCCCTTTAATTTTTAGGTATGATCAAGAATTTCCCAAGATTGGAATCGCTGTCGATAATCAACGCCAACTTGACACTTATAGAGCCAGGAACTTTCCAGAACGTTCCCAGATTAAAACTACTTGTCCCTTTCGGTAAATCAGCTCGTTACGATACCTAGAGAGGTGTTTAATAAAATTCCCAGTTTAAAGGTAAGAAATCAATAAAATACACTGAGCATTAAAAATGTTTAGTAGGTACTTGACAATACACTATCAAAAAAAAGAAGCAATAAAGAATTTAAAATTACGTTTTTTTTTTTACCGGTGCCGGTTGTAAAGTTGTAAATTTACTCCCCATAAACTTTTTTATACATTGGATTTCTTGAATGTCCCATCCTCTTTAATTTTTGAACGTATATATTTAAAAAAGTAAAACTTTTGGATATGAAATTAACGCATGAGTAACTACTATAGGTACTTAAGAGTAACATTGACAGAAAAAAATTTCAAGATGGCGGCTGGGCGCCATCTTAGGACACAAAATTAAATGGTACGAGGGGTCTTGTGGCACATCATTTTAAAGCTCCTGATTAGTACTTTATAACCCTGTGCCATAAAGTCAATATCTTCACCTAATACAAAATGGCGGTACTTCAAAAATGATCTTAAAACCTGATTTGGATGACCATATTTCCAAAATTAATAAAGTTAGATATACATACTTAATGTGGAATTTTTTAAAGCTCTTTTAAAGGTTCTTGTAATGGTGATAGTGGTAATGATGTATACTAAGTGACATAGAAATCCGAACACCCAGTTTAAATGGTTTTATTTTATTGAAATTTAGTTAATTTATTTATCTTACTGTCAATAACAATTGATAAAATTTTCAGCCTTATTAGTTCGACATTCCGGTTTTTATACTGTTTTTTTTTAAATTCACTAACGATCTAAAAATGAATATTGCAGCCGCAGTAAAGATCCAAATTTGGCGGATTTTGGTTGTTGCCATTCTTTACGATTGGTTACGATGCCTAGAGTACGAAGACCTGTACGATTTCGTCAACTTAGTGAGTTTGATAGGGGCCGTATAGTGGGACTTCGGGAAGCTGGACTTTCTTTTCGGGAAATTGCAGTTAGAGTGCAAAGAAGTGTAGACACTGTGGTTAGGTGTTCTCAGGCATGGATTCAAGAAGGCCGTACGCAAAGAGCAAGGGGCACTGGACGCCGTAGTACAACAGACCGTGAAGATCGCCTCCTAAGATTATTGGCCTTAAGGGACCGTTTCTCCACTACCAGGTCCATTGCAAATGAATGGTTTGCAGAACACGGAAGACTTATTGGCATGCGAAGTGTTTACCGACGAATGAGAAGTTTTGTCCTGTTTTCATACCGGCCACACTGGGTCCTCCCTTTAACTCGAGAACACCGACGTAATCGCCTTGAGTGGTGCAGACAACGGTCACTCTGGGATCAGGAATGGAATAGTATTGTCTTTAGTGACGAGTCCCGATTTTGTTTAGGCATGCACGATGGTCGAGCCAGGGTTAGAAGGCGACGTGGTGAAAGGAGGAATCCACAGTTTTTTGTTGAAAGACATGTTCATCACACTGTTGGGTCACAATAGACTTCTTTCAACGTAATGATGTCACATTGTTACCATGGCCACCAAGATCTCCCGATTTATCTCCAATTGAGCACGTGTGGGATATCATGGGTAAGAGATTGCTCAATTTGCAACGTCCTCCTCAGACTCTAGAAGCACTTCGAGAGGAGTTGGTGGTTGCCTGGAATGAGATACCACAGGAGGACATTGACCACCTGATCAGAAGCATGCCTAGGAGCGTTGGAGAATGCGCAACACATCGGGGTGCATCCACACATTATTAAAGGTAAAAGGGATTTAAACCAATGCAATCATTTTAAAATTTTTATCATTTACTTATTATGCTTCATTAAGTACAAAATTTTATTAAAATAAAACCATTTAAACTGGGTGTTCAGATTTCTATGTCACTTAGTATACAAGGTAGGGCAAAGGTATATATTGTTTAATTAGGCACGCTCTATATTATATCGGTATCAAAAAGAATTTTAAAAGACCTTTAAGAAAATACACATTAAGTACATATAACTTAATTACTTACAGAAATATGGCCATCTTAATCAGGTATAAAAGTAACTTTTAAAGTATTGCCATTTCTTAATAAAAAAGTTTTTTTCTTTATATGCAGGGTTAATAAGGTCCTTGTCAGGAGCTTTAACATGATATTCCACAAGATCCTCCTTTTATTTAATTTTTTCCCACCATCTGAAATTTTTCATTTGTCTATTTTACTTTAAAATATAATATTTATACATAAATTTTATATCCCAAAGATTAATTAAAATTAAAAAAATGGAAGGGAGGGGGTGGGGGAAATTAAAGAAATGTACTTTATTTTTGAAATATACAGGGTGGTTTCTAACTATGGTACGAAAGTTAGGGGATGATTTTTTATCTTTTATAAAAAAAAGTTCCTATAAACGTATATCCGGACTTGCTTCATTTCTAAGATACAGGGCGTTTAAGTTTAAAAAAATTGGAATTTGTTAAATATCTTAAAAACTTTTTAACCGATTTAGATGAAATTTAATACACTTATTAAATGAAATAGGACACTGGTAAAGCTCTACCTAGATTAAGATTATTGGGTCCAGTGGCGTCTCAGTGGGCACCATAGCCAATATTATTAAGAAAAAAAGTACGTCACTGAGTAATTATGAAAATTTTATATTTTTTTCGAGCAATTAATAATACAACTTTGTAGTCTTTTTTGAAAACGAAGCTAGATACGAAGAAAATTAAAAATCTAAAAAAATGATAATAATTATTAATGGTTTATTAAATATTACATGAATATTGTTTACCAATGTTTTTTAAATTATGATATTCCTACACAAAACTATTTGGCTTTCAACATAAAATTAGTGTTTCAGTGGTCATTTTTTTATAAACATTCATCTACACTACTCAAAACAATTATCGCATATGCTCGATTAACTTTAAATCGCCCCGTATGATGTGCTGTTGAAGGGAGTAGTCAGATTTGTGATCATAAAATATCAGAAATGGGTAAGGGCATAAATTATTACCAAATGAGATTTCTCCTTTTAACAGCACATATATAGGGCGATCAAAAATTATTCATTTTTTCAATTTTTTATCACCCCGTAGGATTTATTGCTTACAGTAAAAACAACGGTTAATATAAAGTTACAGCTTCACGTTTTCTTAACATTTTATTTTTTTAATTGTCTTAATAACTTAATTATTAAAAGAGATTTAGCCATTTAAATCAAAGCATTTTTGTATTAAAGCTTATGAAGAAATCGAGCATATGCGATAATCCTTTTCAAAACAAAATAAAAACACATTTAAACATGTAACTGTCCCACACTGTATATGGTTGGTTATTATAATGTGTTAAATGTGTTTTTTATTTTGTTTTAAAAGGGATTATCGCATATGCTCGATTTCTTTCATAAGCTTTAATACAAAAATGCTTTGATTTAAATGGCCAAATCTCTTTTAATAATTAAGTTATTAAGACAATTAAAAAAATAAAATGTTAAGAAAACGTGAAGCTGTAACTTTATATTAACCGTTGTTTTTTACTGTAAGCAATAAATCCTACGGGGTGATAAAAAAATTGAAAAAATGAATAATTTTTGATCGCCCTGTATAATGTGCTGTTAAAAGGGAGAAATCTCATTTGTTAATAATTTATACCCTTACCCATTTCTGATATTTTATAATCACAAATTTGACTACTCCCTTTCAACAGCACATCATACGGGGCGATTTAAAGTTAATCGAGCATATGCGATAATTGTTTTGAGTAGTGTATATTTCCTCCGAATCTATATTTTCCGGACCCTATTACTAACAAACTAAACAACCTTTTTTTAAATATTTTTAGGTATTATACCTAACAAGAAACCAAATAGAAACAATAGACGTTGGAGCCTTCTCTCAAATGCCAGAACTCAAAGCGTTGCATTTGGATCACAACAGAATAACTCACCTCACTGGAAACATTCTTTTCGGAAGCCCCAAAATATCTCTGATAGATCTTAACTACAACTTAATAAACGCCATTTCCAAAAGCTCATTTGATGACTTGAGACCTGGCAATACTGTTCGACTTCTCAACATTTACCTTAAAAATAATACAATAGGTGATATAGATCCAGAAGCTCTGAAACCATTGATTCCTGTTGACTTACACCTGGAAAACAATCTACTTACCCGAATTTCGGACGCAGTTTTTTCGGTCAAGGAAGGCAGTAAGATAGATTTTGCAAATAATAGAGTAACATGTGTTGCAGATGATGTTCTAGAATGGATTAAAGTTAAAAATATCGTCGTTAATGCTAAGAATAATCCAGTTGATTGTGGATGCATGGAGAGGATAGATAATACCTTGATAGAAGGGGAAATTCGTGGTGAATTAAATATTAATTCGACGTTGCCCTGTCACGTTGATTTTCCGTTTTTTGGAAATATGATTGAGTAATAATTAATGTTAAAACTAGAGATAGGTAACGTGTAAATAATTCTAAAAAATTGTAATTGTAAGTAATAAAATAAGTAAAATAAAATGTATTTGATACTGGTAGGTAAGGTAAGTCTCATTTTCAATTTCCTAAACTTGTTTCTAAGCCCGGTTTGGAAAATAAAAGCGGAATAATTTAACCTAGTCCGCTTCATTGCAAAAAACAATAATTATTGTATTCATACTCGAAAAAAAATTTGACAATGCACATTTTTTTTCTATGAGCTACATACATATCCACCGCCAAAGCAGCTATAAAAGAGTTATTTTTTTACAACAGAGGGTGTTCCTTCTTAAGGTAGAGGTAAAAAAGTAAAGAAAAAATTGAGGCATATACAGGGTGTTCGAAAAATACACGGCCAAATTTAAGGAGGTGATTCCTCATTGAAAATATGAAAAAAGTTCCTATAAACATGGGTCCGAAAATGCATAGTTTCCAAGATACAGGGTGTCCAACATTTAGGTTCAACATTCACCTTCTTTAATCTTCAGTTGACCTTCACTTTTTAATGTCATTAGATAGTCCTTAAAAAGTTAAGATAGGAAAGTAAAATTAATTTTGCTCTATCTTTAACTGTTTTTGCTCAGTAAATCGTCAAAATTCAAAAATTCCGTCCCAAGAAACATGCAATAAAGTGGTTTTTATTTTTTTCTCGAAAACAAAGCAAGATACAAAAAAATTCAAGAGATAAAAAAGTTGTATTTTCAGTTGCTTATTCTAAAAAAATTAAAAAGTTCCATAAAGTCAGTGGCGTACATTTTTTACAATTATTTTCGATAAGATGTCCCGTGAGACGCCACTGAACTTAATAATTTTAATTTAATTATGCCTAACTTTGGCCCTTATTACTAGAAATAACACTGAAAAATTTCAAGAAAATCGGTTACAGGGTATTCAAGATAATTACAAAAAACCTATTTTATTTAAAAAGTTTAACACCCTGTATCTTGGAAAGTATGCATTTTCGGACCCATGTTTATAGGAACTTTTTTTCATATTTTTCAATGAGGAATCACCTCCTGAAATTTGGCCGTGCATTTTTTGAACACCCTGTATAAAACTAAGAAGGCAAATATAGGTTGCTAATTGTAGTAATTATTTCAACATTTTTATGTTCATTCAAAGTTTATGGTTAGTTATTTTTGCTAACTAGGTCTTTAAACCATTGAACTATTACTTACCACCCTAAACTGTCTGCACAAAATAGTTGCTAACTAACTGATGCTTTCTTCGACTTACCTGGAAAGAAAGAAAATTAGGTCAATACTTAAAAGTATGCTAAAAAGTAACTTTAATAAAATCTTATATACACATCGCACATCCCGAATAAAACTGCATAAGGTGGTTAATAATACCGTTTTGTTCGGGGTGTGGTGATTTTGATTTTTTTTCTGGTAGTCCACGAAGGATCAGCAGATTTTATAAAGCTTCAGTCAAAATTTTGTTTTATTAGTACATGGAGAGACATATTTTTACGATATTTTTGACATTTTTGTCTTCATTGTATTTTTAAAAAGCGTTGGGAGAAGAAGTAACTTTAAAATTTTAGCAAGAAGTAATATAGTTTTATTTTAAATAGATAAGAACTTACGTAAGATCTGTCTAACAAAAATAATAAATAAGTAAATAATATCTAATCATGTAAGTGCAATAAAAGAAATTACATAATTTTAAATGTCACCAAGTTAAAAAAGGTTCCTTTATGTTTTTAGCTCCTTTCTTGCAACTTTTTCGTTTTTAAGGATTAAAACTAAATTTATATATTAACGTTTCTGTTTCCGTTTGCCGTTTGACGTTTTCAGTTAGAAGATGAAACAATAACTTTCCACTTGTCAATTTATATTTTCTGTTCACCGTTTCCATATACCATATCAGA
This sequence comes from Listronotus bonariensis, assembly GCA_014170235.1. Classification (NCBI taxonomy): domain Eukaryota; kingdom Metazoa; phylum Arthropoda; class Insecta; order Coleoptera; family Curculionidae; genus Listronotus; species Listronotus bonariensis. Next base: position 2,984 of record JACEGR010011670.1, on the reverse strand, counting down.
AACCGAAACGTCAAACGGCGATCAGAAACGGAAACATCAATTTATAAATTCAGCTTAAAAGTGTAAATAGTAATAGTAGGGGAGCTCACGATGCTAAATGGGAATTTACTTGATTGTCATAGAGACCTATTGGGTTGTAAAGCTTAGATGAAAGGAAGAAATAGATGTTATATAATGTATATCTATTCATCGGTGAAGAAAGCGGTTATAGACTTTAAAATATGTCAAAAAATACTATTAATATTTCGGCTTGTGGAAATCGTTTGGGTCATATCGTATTATAAATTTTATGTTATCCCTGAATTATTTTTTTCAAAACAAAAAAAGCTACGCTCGAAAATGTTAAACTTAAATTTTTTTGTAGCCCTCTGTTTCCATTACGTCTCTCTCAAATTGTCTGATTAGTGAAATATACACTGTTTAGCATGTGATTAACCCACCCTATCTTAATCTGACGCGCTCGACAATTTCTGATGGATATATTTTTGTTTTTTATGATCGGCCCTGTATACGAAGCTCATATTTGGTGGAGGTACTTACCCGGGTACAAGCTATCCTACGGTATATTAATCTGCCGCGCCGGGCATAATATTAAAATGCCACGATTTTATTCATGTGTTAGTATCGATAAAATAATTAAAATTAAAAATCTAAATTAAAGCAACTGTTAAAAACGACAAAACATTTTTCCTTAAAATACTAAGAAATGTTAAATACATAACCCCTCATAATATTATCCGTCTAGCTATCCTTCTATGCTACTTTGGCATCAAGGAACTAGCAACTGCGATACATATGTGACGTAATAGACTGCTACGCACTGATTCGCTAGGATTTACGAGGCAACCTTTAGTCTAATGATCTTGGGTTAGGCCATTTTGCATTGCAGGTCCTTATTTAGGGTATGTTTAAATTTTTTTTTCACGATAATTTAATAGGTTCCAAATATACGAAAACAATTTCATGTAAATTTTAGCTCTTAATTTTCAAATTTAACCACACCCACGGCTGCCAAAGTTTTAAGTGTAATTAACATGAAAAAGTTCTGTTATTACTTTAAAAAAACAAGTTTTCCACCAATGAACGGATCATATCGACACATGATAATTCTTATTGCAAATTTAACGCTCCACAAAACATTTTTTTCTAAAATGAATTACATGTTATTTTGTTATTTTAAAAGAGTAAGTTTATTAAGAAAAATACAAAAGACAAAAAGTTTTTAAATAAACCAGGCTTTTTAAATTTATGTTTTTTGAGTGGTTGAGTAATGGTCAAAGCACACTAGGCGCTCAGGTCTCGGTACGCTCACGGACCGATCAAATATTTAACATGTAGGAATGTCAAGTAAAGGTAAGAAGTAAACGAAAACAAGTTTAAACGATTGCTTAAAAGGCTTTTTCTGTTTTTAAAAGTTAAAGCGTAGCGTCTATTTATTATATAAAGAAAAAATAAGTAATTAACTGTTATATTTAAAAATAGGACCGGTGCTAATATGTCAATCGTTGTTTTTACGTTTAAATGTGCGCGTATAGTTAGTTGGTGCGTACGGCGTACATTATGCCACGAACGTATTGCGTTTCGGGATGCAAAACGAATTACCCCAGTTATATTAAAACAGAGGGTTATTAAACAACATTTAATTTCCCTATATAATATAAGTTTTTTCCTACGACCACTTGTGAAAATAGCAAATAGCACACTGATTTCATGCATAGAAAATGCGTTATATCACACTAGTGTTGCAAAGTACTTTACAGCACTAGTGTTGCAAAGTACTTTACAACACTGGTGTGATACATATTATGATGTCATTCTAAAAACTGCTATTGGTTTTGCAAGTGACATATTTATTGTAGTGACAGTAAAAAACTTTTTATTTACCTTAAACGGTAGAACCCAAATTAGCGAAAATCATCTTATTTTATATTTATTAAAATTTACGAAAAAATAAAAACATAAACAAAAATAGACATAACCACAAAAACAACTTTCACTGACTGGCACAGTGTTGTGCATTTACAATTTTATATTTATTATATTTTGTATTATAATGTATAGTTGGTTGCCTAAGCATGATTGTCATAAATTAATAAATCTAGTGACTCAGGCATTCGACTATTGGCGCGGTGATTAGCCGTGGTGGTACAGTTCTGTTAAGATGGCTAAATTGTACTTTTGTGTATTTTTGAATAGTTTACTTTTATGAAATATAGTTCTTAAAAGTGCATTAATGGCTTTTTATTGTTAGCACAACAATAATACATATTTTTTCTTAAAAATATGAGGAAAAACTGTTATTTTTACTTAGTTTTACATGTGATGTTCAGTTTCATTAACTCGTTTTACCAATTTTACCCCACCCAGCACCCCTTTTCACTCCCCGATCCCGTAAGTTTATTTACTGATATTTTTTAAAAAACGGAATATTTTGGATATGCACCACTTACGTTTTATTTAGAAGAGTGTCTAAAATATGTAAGAATCGATAATTTTTAAAAAACCCTTATAATAGCAGAAAACCGTATTAAACTATTAGCGTTATTACCTAACAAAACCATACAATTTTTATTAAGTGAGGGCCTTTTAAATTCCAAAATGATAAAAAGTTATATAATGCTTCTAGGTAGGTGATTTTCGATGTAAAAATATTGTCAAAACAGTATAATATAGCAGTGAGGAAAAGTATATATCACACTAGTGTTGCAAAGTAAATATCACCCTAGTGTTGCAAAGTTCTCAATTGTTTTTTATTTTTCTGAACAGACAAACTTTAATTTATTTATTTTTTGGTGAATAATTTGTGGTCGTAGGAAAAATAGTGTACAGTACTCGTGTGAAAATGACTTTCTTACACTCGTGGGTTTGTCGCACTCGGCTAACGCCTCGTGCTACAATATTCCCACTCGTGTGAAATTAGTCATTTTCCACACTTGTAATGTAATATACTATTTTATTAAAAGTAAAAGTAGTACCTATACGGT
>JACEGR010011669.1:0-14135 GCA_014170235.1 Listronotus bonariensis | reverse complement strand
AAAAGTCAGTCATTGGTAACTTTGGTATTACTTAAGATACAACTTAGTTTAAATGAGTAAACTGGTGGAATTTTGAACTCTCTTTAAATAAAAAGATTTAAAAAAATTGACAATCGGGTTTTTGAGTTATAGAGCCAAATAACCTTTTTAAATGGATCCCCTGTTTATTTTATCACCATTAAAAGATCTTTTAAAATTCTTTAAAAAAAGTCCACATGTGATACATCCAATTTTTATAGTTTAGGAAATATGGTCATCCTCAGGGGTTTAATAGGAAAATTCCACTTTCTATATGAAACACCCCGTACATTGTGTCATCATATAAAATGTATTTTAAAGAACTTTAAAAAATAATTATATATGATAAGTTTATCTTTTATAGTTTTGGAAATATTACCACAAAAATCTAAAAAATGGAAGATATTTTCTCCATTTTATCTATGGTACTACACTTATTGCTTATAGCTTAGACCTGTGATATAATAGTGTCATCATTAAAAAGATATTTTAAAGGGTTTTATGAAAATATTCTATTTGATACGTATATCTTTAATAATTTTGGAAATATTGCCATATAAATCTAAAAATGGAAGATATTTTCTCAATTTTATCTATGGCACTACACTTATTGCTTATAGCTTATACCTGTGATATAATTAAAATTAAACATGATTTTTAGGTTTAAATGGCCAAATTTCCAAAACCAAAAGGGATAGACATATTAAATTTGAGATTTTCTTAAAGCTCTTTTAAATACCTTGGTAATGGCGATACAATATACGGGATGTTTCATTAAAAAAATTTCTAATAAACTCCTGAAAATGGCCATATTTCCGAAACTATAAAAAATTGGATATATCACATGTGGAAAGAGTTAAAGGATTTTAAAAATTTTTTGGTCATAAAATATACAGGGTGTTCTATTAAAACAAAAGGGTATTTTGCTGTATAACTTAAAAATCCGATGGTCAATTGTTTTTTTTAATCTTTTATTTTAAAGAGCGATAAAAATGTTACTAGTTTGCTAATTTAAACTATTTTGTACTTTGAGTAATAACAAAGTTACCATTGACGGAAACGTAATGTGGATGCCCTGTATATAACACTTTTTGTTTCAGTTACGGTAAATTCTATTTCATTTTTTAAAAACGAAGCTAGGTACACAGAAAATATAAAAGATCAACAATAATTGTATTTTAATTTGCATATTCAGAAACACTTAAAACTTAAAAAAATGTCAGTAGCATACATATTTTTCTTGATAATAATAAGTAAGACGCCACTAGCCTCAAGAAACTCAATCAAGTCAGAGGTAAATAAGAGCATTATTACTTTAAACGACTGTACCAAATTTAAACCAACTTAGTTTAAAGACATTTAAGATACCGATTTTTTTAAACTTTAGCGCCATTTACCGAGAATAGGAAACACCTTGTATAATAGGAATAAAAAATATCTTACAAGTTTCTCATTTTCATCCTCCATCTCCAATCGAGCAGCAATACAGTTCCTGGTGTCCAAAAATGCTTTTCTTTGCGCGTGTTCCATTAAATTGTGCATAAAAATACCCACCACGTTTACACACAAGAAAACCACCAAGTTAGCACTAAACTGTAAAAAAATATAATCATTAGCGATTTAAAAATTACATAAAATATTTTAAAAGCAAATACATATTATCTGTTACTTTCGCAACTTTTATTCGCCATTCATCACTTCAGTAATATTTCTAGTGTAGTGTGTTTCTTATTAACTCCTAAAAATGTTAATATTTTTAAAGGCATCAGTTTTTAACACATTTAAAACTCGTAGGTTAAATTAACTTATTAAACTTTTTTGCGAGAGAGAGAGATCATTTGAAGTGCGAACAGCATTTTCTTAAAAAAAAAAAAAATACAAAGCCGCGTCCTGACTTGCAACAGTTCGCCGTGCCGCTTCACGCCGCATACCTCGCCATATAGCGCAAACGTGGACGTGGACGGAATTCACGTCGTTTTAAGGACTTGGCGAATGATTCGCCGATGATTCCAAGATGTCGGTTTTTGGCGTCAAAGGAGCGCGCAAACTGGTTGGTTAATTTGGACTGAAGTTTGGTTAATTGTTGCAAGTCTGGACTCGGCTAAACTTAAAACAAAAATGGCGAAACAGAACAAAACTCCTAAGATATGCTTCAAAATGTTGTGGTGAATTCAAACACCGCGCACCAGCAGTAATTCGAAGCCCGTCTAATCTGGCGCCCTCTGTAATCCAACTTCTCTTGAATATCCATAAACATTTTGACACATTCTCACTAATGCATGTTTGAATAGTTCGTAGTTAAAACGAAATTTTTGCCTTCTAATTTGTCCGATTACAAAGTATATTATTTATAAAAAAAGTTCCGAGTATAGGACCTTAGGCAGTATTATCTTATTCGACAAATTTTAATCATGTGTAAAAATGTCCATAAGAGAAATTGAATTACCTCCGAATTGTTAGGTGATTATTTCCTTCCTATTAATTTTAACCAATCGCTATTAAGAATTGGTATGTCAATAAATTTTAAGTGGAAAAATTACCTTACAACTGCCAACTTAGCTGTAAGCAGTTTTTTCTAAAAAAAAAAAAACAATAATATTTCGTGCAGGTTTGACATGTCGCAAGTTAAATTGTTCTTATTAATTATTGTTCTTTCTGTTTAATTAAAACAATGTTGTACTAAAATCAAATGTTTATTAAACTCAGGAAATATTCTTACCAAATATCTCTCGTGCAGCCAACTTTTTCTGTTGAAAAAATTGGAATACTCGTCTCTAAGTAATCTGTTTTAACAAATAGCATTCGCGAAAGTGGAAGTTTTAACTCAGATTTTTCCAAAAAAATCCATTTGCCTCATTTGAGGAATGAAAAATTTATAACCAAATTATAAAATTATCCCAAAAAACGCCAAGATTTATTTTTATAAATAATAGACTTTTTTGATTTGTTTTTTTGTTATTTTTGAAATTATCTTCTAAATATTACACGTGCATTAAAAATTCACCAAAAAATTAAAAACCTTGTTTTTATTTAAAAACTGCATTCGCTTATTATTTTCGTTGTTTTAAAAAATTGTCTCCTCCTGCGGAATCGGACAATATATACAAAACAAAGAAAAAAATAAACTCGTGCAGTTTTTAAAACAAACGTTTGTTTTTCCAAAATTATCAGTTATTTTTAATACACATTTGGTTATACCCCCGATATCAATATTAAATATTCTCGATATTTGTCGTAAATAAGACAAAATTAAAAAGCATTTTTTTATAAATTTTTAAAATTGTAAGAATATTTTACAGTAAAGTAAAAAAATTAAAGTATCAAAGTAATTTTTATTATTATACAGTAATAATATACCCACTACCTTTCAAGAAAAAAATGCAATATAAGATAATGTATCGATATTTTTTCCTATCTCAATATCGATATATTGCTCTACGATATATCGGATAATCAATCTCAGCCAAAACAATAATTATCGATATCGATGTTTTTTTGTAATTTAATAACCTTACCGATATCGATAGTCCAACCGACATCGCCTTGCAAAACGTTTGTCGAATTACCCCGGGACCACTGTATTAATATTAATTATTTAATTAAAATGTAAATTTCTAAAGATGTGGTTTATTTTAACAATGAATTAATTTGTAGTTTTTAGACAAAAAGTTACAAAAACCTATTCGTAATGTTTAACGTTTCGTAGCGAATATACCGCGAGGAAATGCGAAAGCAAATCCTAAAATTACTACGGATAAAGTCATTTCCTCAAATTTATTAGAAGAGTTTGCTGTATTTATTGGAGTAATATTTCACTTGAAAATCCTTTTACTTAGATAGGCGAAGTAGAGAAAATTGGCTTTTTACACTGTTAGTTTCCTATTTTTACTATTAGAAATACAAGGTGTCATGTCCCCATACACTCCCTTTTTGATTTTTCTTTGTGCTGTTGTGTACTGTTTTTGTACTATTCTGTGCCATTTAAAAAAATAATTTATGCATTTAATTCTGAAATATAAAAGAAACAAAATAGTGGAGTTAGCACTGCCACTTCGCATAGTAGCAAATTGAACTATTGTGCTGGGTTGTGCTCAGCTTGTGCTATCATGTGTTGTCAATAAAAACTTACAAAAATTAAAATATTCAATCATTAAAAAAATTATATATATTTTTTTATGTCGAGTAAGCACCTCCACTTTGCATAGTAGCAAATTAAAATATTGTGCTGCATAGTAACAAATTAAAATATTGTGCTAAATTGTGCTCAATTTGTGCCGTAATAAAAATTTAGAAAAATTAAAAGAAGCAATTATTTAAAAATATTTTTTTCATTTTAAGTTAACACTGCCATTTTGTAGGTTGTAATTAGCTTGTGCTATCAAGTGCCGCCAATAAAAATTTAGAAAAATGAGAAAAGTCCATTGATTAGAAAATAGTATATTACATTACAAGTGTGGAAAATGACTAATTTCACACGAGTGGGAATATTGTAGCACGAGGCGTTAGCCGAGTGCGACAAACCCACGAGTGTAAGAAAGTCATTTTCACACAAGTACTGTACACTATTTTTCCTACGACCACAAATTATGCACCAAAAAAAAAAAAAAATTAAAGTTTGTCTGTTCAGAAAAAATAAAAAACAATTGAGAACTTTGCAACACTAGGGTGATATTTACTTTGCAACACTAGTGTGATATATACTTTTCCTCACTGCTATATTATACTGTTTTGACAATATTTTTACATCGAAAATCACCTACCTAGAAGCATTATATAACTTTTATCATTTTGGAATTTAAAAAGGCCCTCACTTAATAAAAATTGTATGGTTTTGTTAGGTAATAACGCTAATAGTTTAATACGGTTTTCTGCTATTATAAGGGTTTTTTAAAAATTATCGATTCTTACATATTTTAGACACTCTTCTAAATAAAACGTAAGTGGTGCATATCCAAAATATTCCGTTTTTTAAAAATATCAGTAAATAAACTTACGGGACCGGGGAGTGAAAAGGGGTGCTGGGTGGGGTAAAATTGGTAAAACGAGTTAATGAAACTGAACATCACATGTAAAATTAAGTAAAAATAACAGTTTTTCCTCATATTTTTAAGAAAAAATATAAAAAATATGAAAATTGTAAATGCATAACCTAAAGTCCTTAAAGTAAGGAAAAACGACTACCAAACGTCAGTTACCATGCAAAATATGGAAAGCATTTGGCAACGTCGGAAGGGTCTGATTCTATTTATGAATGGATAAAAGAAAGTGGATTCATAAAGTGTGTATTAGCCTTAGGTTTAATTAGGGATTAAAAAAAAGATTTAACTAGTTGTTTGAGTACACGAAGAAAGAGAGGAAGGAATTTGATTTATAGGCTTTTTTTCTCTGGCGCTTTAGGTCGAACGGTCAAGCGGCAAGGCTGCCTCTATAAAGTACGTGCTCAAAGGTAGAAGGGAGATTTTAAATTTGATCTACTTACCTGACAACACTGTGCCAGTCAGTGAAAGTTGTTTTTTGTGGTTATGTCTATTTTTGTTTATGTTTTTATTTTTTCGTAAATTTTAATAAATATAAAATAAGATGATCTTCGCTAATTTGGGTTCTACCGTTTAAGGTAAATATAAGTTTTTTTACTGTCACTACAATAAATATGTCACTTGCAAAACTAATAGCAGTTTTTAGAATGACATCATAATATGTATCACACCAGTGTTGTAAAGTACTTTGCAACACTAGTGCTGTAAAGTACTTTGCAACACTAGTGTGATATAACGCATTTTCTATGCATGAAATCAGTGTGCTATTTGCTATTTTCACAAGTGGTCGTAGGAAAAATATTTTTATGTCAAGTTAGCACTGACACTTTGCATTGTAGTAAATTATACTATTGTGCTGGGTTGTGATTAGCTTGTGCCATCATGTGCCGTCAAAAAAAAAGTCAATTATTTCGAGATAAGATATTTTTTTATGACGAGTTAGCACTTCCACTTTGTATAGTAGCAAATTAAAGTATTGTGCTGAGTTGAGCTTAGCTTGTGCTATTAAGTGCCATTAATAAAAATTCATAATTATCAGAAAAATTAAATATTTTGAAATAAAATATATATATTTAGTTGTGATTAGCTTGTGCTATCATGTGCCGTCAATAAAAATCAATTATTTAAAAAAATATAAATATATTTAACAATTAAACTTTTCGATTACAGACAAATGCTTAGGTGGTCTTTTACAATAAAAAAAAAGGCAACCTTAAGACGCTGTTACTATCCTACTACATTTATTATATTCAGGGATACAGGCAGGGGAGGGCGGAAAGGCCTAGCCCCTCAAGACGGCAATTAGCCCCCTCTCAAATTATTGAGAATTTAAAATAAATTAAAGATTTTTGGCAAATATACTCTATAAATTGGGACTTAAACACGCTCAAAAACCAGCAGCTAGTTGCGCCAATGATTAAATATACTTTTAAAAATAAAAAACAATTATTATTTTACTACCTAAAAAGTCTTACAATGTATTTGAATGTGTAGGATTTTAGTACTAGATTTAATAGTATGCAGTTTGGCTATAAATAATATTGTTTTATTGCGTTTAGGTTGTAAACTATGAATTTTATTTAAACATAGGACATTTTGTTACTAATTTTTAAAAATAACACAGGCACGCAAACAAAAAGTTTAATGTGCATCGGACGCGACCTATCTACGGGTATGTTTTTGGCCCTCTGAATCCGAATTTCAAGTCAGTTTAAGCCGTACGGGTCCCGATTTCGAGTAAATTGCAAAAAACGTAAAAAATGGTGCAAATTTTTTCTAATTCCTACCGTTTTTTGAATTTTATTTAAAATTGAAGGGTATACGGCCTAAACTGATTTAAAATTCAGATTCAGTGGGTCGAAAAACATGCCTGTAGATAGGTTGCGTCCGCTACACAATTTTTTTATCTAGGGGCATTTTTTCACCGGCTGAATCCAAATTTTAAATTAGTTTAGGCTGAACACCTTCCAATTTTAAGTAAATTGCAAAAAACCGTAAGAGATAGCGATAATTTTTACCCATTTTTTATGTTTTTTTCAATTTACTTGAAATTGGGACCCGTACGGCCTAAACTGACTTGAAATTCGGATACAGAGGGTTAAAAAACATACCCGTAGATAGGTCGCGTCCGGTGCAAATCAAACTTTTTTTTGTGTGCCGGTGTAATAGCAGTTTTAATGTAAAGTTTGAAACTTTTCTTTGAATATTATAATAAAACATTATTTGAGTACTAACGGTAAAGTACAGGTAACCATTTTTGGGTTTTTTATTAAGTTAGGTTAATTCTATTTTTATTCAATTAACACGGTTTGTTATAATTTAATTTAAAACAGTATAGAACTGACTTTAATAAAAATTATCTCAAATAATATGTTATGGAATTATTAGCTGATTGCGAATTAGCCATTAATAACAATATCGGTAGTTTAAGCTATTTCAGGTCAGATAATAAATTACATCTACACCTACATAAATTATTTATTAATGGAACTATTAAAATTTGGGTGAATATGACGTATACGATTTTCTGCTGTTTTTATGATTGTTTAAATATTTTGGCTTACAGATTATCTTCTATTTCTTCCTAATCATAATATAAGGGCGCTGTTATAAAATATTTTGTATTTTATAAAAATTGATAAATTTAAAACAAAAAAATGCTGCATATTTGGTGGAAAACGTTAATATACAAATTTTTGAAGTACCTTACCAGACATTTCTTAAAAAGAAGTTTCTAGCATAAAAATTGAGTGAGTTATGATGAAAGTCAATACAAAAATTTTTCTAAGAAAAAATCAATTAGGACAACCCCTAAGTACCCCTAGTGAAAATTGACCTTCACCCTTTGCAATTCACTTTATACATGTATTAGTAATACACCCAAGAAGTTTGAAAATTTTTTAAATGTCCAATTTCAGGAAAATTAGAGCTTAAGGTAAGAAACGATTTTTCACTTTAAGCTCAAATTTTTTCTAAATAACTCCGAAAATACTGGAGAAAAAAATGATAAAGTTCTAAATTGTAGCGTTTTTAATATATAAAAAAATTTTAAGCGTATATTTTCTGTAGAGTGAATATTTGGTGAGATGTTGTCTTTTAAAACCTCTATTTACGTAGAAGACCCACCTTTTTCTTACAAAGCTTAGCTCTTAAAAACTCCACAAACAAGTTTTTGAAAAAGACTTTCTATCATTAACAATGGAGGAGATAATATAACAAATATATTATTTCTTCGAAAAATTCAAATAGGTCACTTTAAAGCATAATATTAATAATCTACAAAATATTTTTGAAATAAGGCATTTTATATTGGTTAAACTTTTTGGACGTTATTAATACATGTTTATAGAGAATTGTAAAAGGGTGAAGGTCATCTTTAATTAGGGGGTGGTTAGGAGGTTGTTGTATTTAATTTTTCGTAGAAAAAATTAGTCACTGACCTTATTTATATCATAACTCAATTAATTTTTATGCTAGAGGCTTGTTTTTTTAAAGAATAGTCTAATTATGTACTTTAAAAACGGTTCCATATTTTTTCTTTTTGTTTTTTAAATACATTTTCCAGTTATTTGACTTTGAATTTATCAAATTTTGCATTTGGCGAAAAAAGGTAACAATTAACACTCTGCATCTCAGTTCGCATTGGTCGTTGAAAAATTATGACAAAAGAATTTTTTTGTCTGCTTTCTACAGTTTCTTTGATTAAGTGCATAATACTCGAGTTATTCGCGAAAAACCCATTAAACTGTCGATTTTTTCGTCAAAAAATAATTGTTACTTTTAACCGCAAATAACTTGAAAAATAATTTATGAAAAACTTTTTGCCAAGAATTACTTTTTGGTTTATTTCTGTCGTTAAACAAAAAAGTTTAATTTGGGCTATTCCCTACTTTCTGTTAAAATTTCAAGTCAATTCATGCAGGACCAAAGAATTCCCAAGTTTTGACTATTTTTTTAGCTTCATTTCCTCTACTACTATCTAAGCAGGTTTTTAATCAGACTCCACAGCAACTGGCTCTTTTCAACATCTAGAAAAACGCACCCGGTCTGAAGATGTACACTTCTACAATAAACGCAATTCGCAGAGTCTGCTGCCGACTCTTTAGCGTCTAAGTACGTGTCACGATGGTCCAGGATATCTAGCCATCTAATTTTATAACAAACTTGCTACCTCATGCTACCTCATATTTTTTCTGAATGTTTTTATTGTATTTTTATTACTTTTTTTATAATTGACCTGTACAAATACTTTTGTATGTAAACAATAAACCAATAAATTATTATTATTATTTTCCTGCTTTGGGGTTTTCTCAGCCCTGCAAACCGCAGAAAACAAAGGCTTGAGGTAGAATGTAAGTAACTAGGGTATTAATTGGCAATCAGTATTACCAACCCTTATCTCTGGATATTGTTTTATCAATTTTTCAAAAAATAAAGTTTAATATTAAAATACCAAAGCCTATACCTACTCGTTTTATTATATTTATTAAGTAAGCTAATTGAACAAATTGTTTTTATTATACCAATTACTTATACATTACATCAAAAATGTATAAAATCTATTTAATATTTTTGTTAAATTGCTTTTCAATCTTAATAAACTAATACTATTAAATTTTCCATACAAAAATTAATTTGAAAATTAACTATTGTTCGTAAATACATACATGCTTTTATTTTATTAAAGGTTTTAAAATGTTATAATGTAGAATGACAATGACGCTTTTAAACTTATTATGTTTAAATAAAACGCAATCGATAAAACGGAATATACCTTTGTTAGGTGACATACATTTATTTTGTTTAATTAAAATATTGTAGAACTAAAATGAGCGTTACAAAATTGTTTTAATCATCTTATGCTATTGACCAAAGTTTGACTTATAATTTTTGTTAAAACATCAGAAAATAATCCATTCTTTATAAATTTTAAAATATACAGTATTATCAAAATTAAGTTTACTGCATAAGTAACTCTGTTATTAGTTAATATACAAAATTATTTCAATTGAAGGTAGGAAGTCAAGAGTAAAATGGCAATTTTTTTAAATGGATCATCCTGTAAATTTTATTATTCTTCAAAACATCCATCAAGGAGCTTTAAAATAGTTCACATGGTTTCTATACAATTTTTAATAGTTTGCGAAATGTTTTAAAATTTTTTAAAAGAAACAACGTGCATCTATTAAAAGGATATTTCGAAGAGCTCAAGTCAAAAATGTTAGTTTACGTAAAAATGAATTTTTCGAATAATTCCATAAAAAATTATTGTTTTGTTTTAAGTCTTTAAAGTTAAAATATGTTGGTAAAAAGGGTGAAATATATTTTGTATAATTGTATAAACGAAAAGTAAAAAACCAACATGTGACTAGTGAGGCCGAGGATTTATTAGACAATATGTATGTCAAATTAATCACTTCTTAGGTACAAAAGGGCAAATATAATAAAACATATTTTATAGTTGTTTCGTTTCCCAGAAGTAAAGAAAAGTTCTTTTAACATACTAAATAATGCATTCAAAACCCTAGAAATCGAGGTATTTGAAAATACGTATTTTTATAAAATATCAATTTATAGATTTTAAAGCAGAGGAGGTTGGTTTTATTATAACTAGGAACTGTTGTAATAGCACAAGAAAATGGTTTTTCAATTGAAATTTAACAAGAGGAGACATTACAGAGATACAAATTACTTTAAAAAGCTAGTTTCTGCGAAAAATATCTGTCACTATTTTCTCTATTGGTGAAATAACTGGTAACTGTGAAAGTATTCTTTTTTATTTCCTTATTTTTAAGTTCAATTCTTTACTGAAAAAACATGCCGTTTACAAAAAAAAATAGCAATTAAATAAGTTTAAAACTAAAAATACGAAATAATAATACAATTTATTATAATTGATAAAAACTATTATAAAAATAAAAATAATTTGGAAATATGACTGACTTATAATAATAATATACAGGGTAAAGCAAAACAAACGCCTCGGTTTCTGGTACAAACACTGTTTTATTTTATTAAAATATTTACAGGCCTATAAAGGTCTGTAAGGAGCATAATTTAAAATAATAAAAAATTGTACAGGATGCTTTAAAAAGATCCATACCAAACATATGATTTTTTAAACGAACTATTAGCGATCCCTATACCAAAAATGAAAGGTTTGCATTTGCCATCCTCGTAACTAAACATAATTTACCTATTTTTTTTTATCACCATTAATAATTACTTATCCTTAATAACAATTTCTTAAATTTTTAAACGTCTTTGTTTGGCCCACTCTGTACTATAGGGTAAGTTTTTAACGCTATAATTTAAAACAAAAATATATTTGTTTCACCCTATCAATTTTTTTTTGTAATATTAACCTTAATTTTCTTAAGATTACTTTTTCACGCTTTTTAAATAAGTAGGTAGTGTTCAAAATATGTTTTGCAGATTTTTTATTTTTCAAAGTAATATTTTTGCGATTTTGAACCACCCTGTATATCCTACAGCAAATTTATTTAGACTTTTCTTATTTTAGGCGAAGCAAATTTTTTATGAAGAATAACTTTTATTCAAAATATTAAAAACAAAATTTTTACAAGTATAGTTAGGTCCATCCGTGGACACACTGTATTTTTTTATCTTTGGACAAACCACGAAGGCTAAAAGCCTAAATACTAACGTACCGTGGGTGTCTTAAGCGAGGTAAGAGGGAGTTTGTTGACACGGGACTTAAATACTTGAAGATTTGGGGAGAACGAAAGACCTCCGCGGGCAGCAGGTTCCACATTCTAGAAACTCTAGGGATAAAAGAACGAATAAAGTGGGAAGTTCGGGGCCTGTCCAGTTGGACCGTATAAGGATGCATAAGCGCGGAACCGCGAGTTTCTCTGTTGGGAACCGTGAGTGGAGGAACTATACTGAATAAAAATAAAACAATATTGATTTATTTTAAAAAATAGGGTACAAAAGATTAATTGCTACGTAAAAGGTATGCGATATAATTTACAAATAAAATATTAAAGGGTAAATATCTACCGCAAATGTAATAATTTTAATAACCGGAATAGAATAAATATAAGCTTGACCATTTGCCAACGCTGGTCATGTAAATTATTTATTCACCACATTTATTAGTGTACTTATGTAAAATGTCGTTTGCAAATGCATATAACAATAAAATATAATTTTATTATTATATCCTAAATTGTTTTATGTGGGTTTTATTAATTTTTTATTTTAATATGAACCAGTGCTGTCTAAAAAGTTCTCGGGATAACAGGGAAAAACAAATTAAAAATTTTAATTTTAGTTTTATTTTGAACATATAATTTTTGGCGAACTAAATATTAAATGTTATTCAGGTCATCAAAAAACGCAACAACTGACTCTTTTATTTATTTTTCATAAACATCAAAAAAGCTTATAACACTGTACCCCAAATAAAGCTATGGAAAGCACTAGACAAAAAAACATCAATGTTAACTCAGTAAAAGGTATAAAAAACCTTTGCAGAGGTAGTATATTTTCATAATAGAAGTGGGAAATGGGCTTTCAGAGTTTAAAATAAGTTTAAAACAGGGCTGTTGTCTCTCCATCACTTTTTAAAAATACCTAGAATAAGTACTAAAATCGTGGAAGAGAAGGTGCAGATCCAAGCGTATATCACTGGGTCCTAATTCTCGAGCATAAGAGAACGGACTCGATCAAATCGCCAAAATGATCGTTCACTTCCCGGGCTGTTTTCTTTACAGTCGCGCACACAGTCGCGTGATGAGAGCAGTCGTTTGCGTTCAAGAATACCTATTTAGGCTTTTCGAGAGAACTCCGCCCACTTTTCTCATGAGAACACTGTTCCCCAGTTTTAAGAATAAGGACCCTGGACGATGACACCCTACTCTTCACAATGTGTAGTGCTGACGACCAGATACTGATAGCCCAAGATTATGAGGACCAGGACCGTACGAAGAAAAACAATTTGGGGGGGCAACTGTCAAAAAGTTGAGAACTAAAAAAGGACTCGTAAGTAAGCAGAGCGGCAACAAAAAAAGTTCCCCTAGGCGCCACCTCCAGCAAATAACCCATCTTAAAGAGGACTCTTTTCGTCTTCTGGTGGGGAGGTAATTACCCCCAATGCACCCCCTCAGCCCTGATGAGGACATACAATGTATGAGCCGCAAAATAATTGAATAATATCGCAAATGGGAGCTGGGGATAAATATAAATAAAAAAGAGTAGGTATAATAACCCAGACCTGATCTACGAAAATGGACAGAGGATAAGCCACTGCAAAGAATATAAATATCTAAGATACCCACGATTAAACATTATAGACGACGAAATTTTCGATAGAGCAATTTAAGAACACGGCACACAAGAAAGAAAGGCAATAGGACCGCTAATAAGTATACTTTAATATCCAACTTAAAGTACAGAATATATAATTTTATAGTAAAATCTAGAGTGACATACAGTAGCGACACTAAAAGAAAAGAACAAAAACGCTTAAAGAATACTAGAGATTTCTGGAGAAGATCGGCGGTAAATCACGTTTAGAAAAAGTACCAAATAACACCATAAGGGCAGGGCCGTATTAACTGTTTGAGGCGCCATAGGCTACAATATCTGGAGCGCCTATTTTCCACCAAAAAATTTTTGAAGAGCAAAAAAAAAGGTCATTCTCTCCTTTTCACGCCTATTTGTCTATTTTATTCCAAAGCACCTTATTCACAGAGAAATTAGTCACCTAAAATCCACACTCAACCTAAACTTTTTAAAAACCTCCCCCTGTCTAGCGTCTATTACTCCCCTGTCTGGCCTATTTTCTTCATGGCGCCCTAGGCTGTAGCCTAGTCAGCCTAATGGATAATACGGCCCTGCATAAAGGACATAATGAGAGTCAACCTAGACATAGTGGAAGATGGAAGAAGTGTGTAATGTATTATTAACACTCAGATGGTATAGTCCCGTTTAACGAATGGAATAAATATCTGGTAACGTTAATATTTATTTAACAATTTAAAAATAATTTTGTTGAGTTGACACATTTTTGATTTAAAGAAATTCAAAGAAAAATTTATAATTATGGCTGTAAAT
>JACEGR010011668.1:0-14138 GCA_014170235.1 Listronotus bonariensis | reverse complement strand
TTTTCAGTAAATCAAACTTGAAATCAAATCCATATAACATAATGGACCATATGAATAAAAAGAAGAAAATACTTTTGCTTATAGTATAGTATTTATCGCAGCATTTGCTTCTTTTTATTCATATGGCCCAATATCTGTTTTTACATTAAATTCCTAAAATATTATGGAACTAAGCAAAAATGTGTAATTTATCTAAGACACCAATATTATTTAATTTAATAATTTTTAAATTACATATTTAGTTTATCTTAATGTTACTGATTTTTCTTTAAAACTTACTCACACTTACTCACCTATTTTTATAAGTTCCACAACAGTGTCAATTTTACCATAAAATATACTTCTATGCAATGCCGTATATCCTGATTCCTTGTCTCTGATATTAATATTTGCATGGCGATTCGTAACCAACCAACTCACCAAATCTGTACGACCACATGATGCTGCAACATGTAAAGCTGTTCGACCGTCAGAATCTCGAACAGATTCACAACAACAGCAAGTATATGTAAGATATGAACATAAGTCGCTATCACTAATGCTTCTTTTTGTGATTGCAGCAGTTATTGCATTACCATGTTGAGTGGACTGACATTTGTTAGTGCAATCCGGAAGGTAAGCAGTTTGTTTTGACATCTAAAAATGTATAACTGTATTAAACAAAAAACAAAATTATTTAGTTTTACTCTTCGTTCCAGTAAAAACCTACTTATTGTAATAAGTTTATACAGCTTAGTTAAATACTATACAGAATCAGCTAAATGAACTTGTTCATAGGCAATGTGTGGAATAGAGATGGTTTAACGCGAATACCGGCATGTAAACATTTCAGATTGGATAACTAATCATAAACATTTCCTTTGTTGTTGCTTTAGTGGCCGATATACCTTTTCTTAGGGCCGGCCCGAGGAAAAGTGCCGCCTGAGGCGGCTTGAACTTTGCCGCCCCTACAAGGAAATAAAAAAAAGTGGGGCACTTTTCAATTTTAAAAACTAACTTTATATTAAAGAGGGTCATTTTGCCGCCCCTGTAAACATGCCGCCTGAGGCAATCGCCTCCCGGCTCACCTTTGGGCCGACCTTGCTTTAACTATTGCTTATACAGTATAGACTATAATCTAACAATTTTTTTGTTATAGATGATTAAACTAATACAAGATATGGTTAGGTAAGACTTGTGCTGGCCATAGAGTGTTGGTAAATCCATAATACAGACGAATAAAAAGAAATATAAATACAATATGGTTTTCATTTTTTCATATCTAGGAAAAAATTATAACATGTTTAAAAAGAAAGAGATAATTATAGGAATATCCAAGTTTGTATTTGTTCCAGATGGTAGATCAGAAAAATTTTTAAGTTAAATCTTATCGAAGAGGTACTTTATATAAAAAGTTTAAGAGGTCATGCTACAAATATATTTTTATTTACCTACTTACATTTACAAAAAATAGAAAAACTGCTTCAATTCCCTTAAAATACAGACAAAAAGGAAGTACTAATACTGCTTTCTTTATGGCGTTGCTGCAGGGCAATTGCCAGGAGTACTAATACCTGTATTTGTGCTATAGGAAATTAAGGTTATGTTTTGATCCTAAATGTCAAAATTTACAGTAATCACGTAATCACCCATCCGCAAGTCGTGTAATGTGGATTTTGCTTATGAAAACGTCCACTTAAGTTTTACGGTCATATGTCTACTGTCCATGAGAGCTGCCCAGCAAACACTATTTACCGGCAATTTACATTTTTCATATTGGCATTGATGGTAAAGCATTGGCAATTGGTGGCAATATTATGCCAACATCTAATACGCATTAAAAAGTCATCCCTAAATAAACACTCAATTGCCAATAAATTTTACGTGCAGGTTGGCAATGCCAGTAAATTAAATGTACATGGCCGGCAAAAAATGTTATATGGGTGATTTCCGCTCGCGGATGATAACTCAGCGTTGTGATTGGTTAATGCAAATTTAAAATGCTTTTCCCGCCAATCACAACGCTGAATTAACATCCGCGAGCGGAAAACCGCTCTCATGGACAGCCGGCTTAAAGCTTAGTTTATATACTTGCGATATACGATTTGCGAGTTGCGGAACCTGTTCTAATTAGTTAATGTCTAACGACTTTCGAATGTTTTATTAGAAATTGACCAATCAAAACACGTTTTGCAATTCGCAAGTAAGTACACGTTTCGTTCCGGAGATATCCATCATCAAAGTTAAAAATTAAACTAACTACATTTTCACTTTATTTCCCCTTCTTTTTGCAAACAATTTTTAATTCTTAACTAAAGTGGCACACAATATTTGTTTTGCACTCTACGTATTCTACACTTTTTTGCATTAAATTACATAGCTTCAATACATCGGAATCTACTACCCGAGTCCCGATGTTTTTTCCATTCGAGACCCAGCATAAACCAAAAACTTATATCTTATAAAACTAATCTTAGTCCGGTCAATTTAAACATCCGAGGTTACAAAAATTCGCAACCGGCTGAAATTGGTAGCATTGTCTGAAACATCATTATATTGAAATGTAAAAAGTCTTCGTTGATGAAACGACCGGATGAAAAAATTTTACTCGGGGTCAAATGTCACAAATACGGCTTTTTCACGAATTTCAGTGAAACGGTAGCTTTATCATAAAATTAGTCCAAAACATAATTGTGGATCAGGTAGTTAACTGGAAAAATGTTCCAATACTTTTTTGGCAATTGTCTAGAAAGTGGAAGCAACTCCGATTTTAACGAAATTTGGCATAGGTATGGGGGTTTTTTGGAACGCTGATCACGAATCTAGAAGATTTTTTTCGGAAACGATTCGTTTCCAAGATATTCATCATCAAAATGGAAAATTAAACTAATCTCATTTTCACTATATTCACCCTTCTTTTTGCACACAATTCTTGATTTGAAGGTTAAAGTGGAACAATATTTGGTTTTCACATTTAAAAACCTCATTTTGTACGTATTTTAACTTTTTTTTAAAGAATAAATTGCATATCTTCATTTGAAATTATTTTTTAATCGCATCAAATTATGGTGGAGGCCGCGGCTTAGTGTATGCATGGTTAGAGCGTTTTTAATGGGAACTTTTAGGGGATTTAAAGTAAGCTCTAAAAATTACAATTCTTTTTCCATTTAAAAATCTCTGTAGCTACAGCGGTTTCGGAGATCACTGTACTAAACATCGAAAAAAACTCACCCTGTATATTCTTAAAGGAAATTTGATGCGCTACAAAAAAGGCTTTTAATTTTTTCAAAAGTTATTTGACGTTAAAGTTGAATCCAAAATTTGTCGTTTATGTATTTTTGGTTTCAAAAGCATCTATTAAGTTACCATGGTTACTGACATTTTCAAACAATGCTACACATTTTTTTTGTTAAAACTATGGTTTCTAACTTCTTGACCCAATGCAATACAAATATTTTTGTTTTAGTTTTTTTTTAATTGAGAATTAGCCGAATTTATGATACTAACAAGAAATTAAGAAAAATATTTAATATTAGCTATTTACCAATGAATAATGTTGCTCAAGAAAGTTGTTATGCATACTCATGATCTTTAACATGGTTGAAGCGTTTTTAGGGAACAATTTAAATAATAAAAGGTGTAAAATACATAGAAAACGAGGTTTCAAAAGATAAAAATCAACATATTGTTTTAAAATTATATTTTGTACAGGGTGGGCAAAATTAGGCGTTTTTATGGGCTATCTCAGTTGGAGTTATTAAAAAACTCATGTAGGTGTAATGGGCTCGATTTTGAAGAAACTAAAAATGGCGTAGTTAGAATTTTAATAAAATTATTTATCTTAGAGATAGGAGGGAAAATTGAAAAACTGACGTTTTTGATTTTACCCCATATACCCTCTTATATAAAAAAATAGCCAAAAACCTTAAAGACAATTTTTGTAGAATATTTTACTTAGAATCTACAGGAAGTATTTATTTTTTTATACAGGGTTGCGTTAAAAGTTACGATGAAAACTTGATGTTTTTCTTATGGAACAGCTTGTATATTTTTGTACTAATTAATAGCTCTTGTCACTACGATCACAAATATATTTTTATAACATCATATCATTATATCTCTTGTAGTTTTTTAAATATTTGTTTTTAAGCGTGCCCTGTATAAACACCTTTTTTTACAATAATTTTTAAAATTATTAATAAAATGTAATTATTAAGATATTTTTTATGATTAATACTAACCTTAATATACTTTTAAAATTAGAAACACAAGAAACCGACATTAATTCCTATATAAGTATATATACATATGCTCATTGCTCATTACTAAAATATTTCAGTTTTTTTTTAAATTATAATTATATAAGAATAAACCTTCTTTTTGCCGTTTGTTACAACAAAATATAAATATATTTTAAAATTTAAACATACTAAATTTAAAATATGGTAATAAAAACGCCAAATACAGAATAGGAGTCCCTAAAAAATAAAAATAAAAACAATGATTTTACACTTTATAATCTAATGGCATCAACCCCATATAACCAAATTTCAGATGTTAGAAGACAATTTAAATGAACTTCTTTCGTTCTTTTACAAAACCACACATTTTTTTATTGTGTTTATATTTTTAGAAGTACCTTAAGATTAGTATAAATCATAAAAATATTCTAAATATTACATTTAATTTTTAAATAATTGTAAAAAATATTAAAATTCAAATATTTAAAACTACAAGAGATAATAATACGATATTATATATATTTGTAATCCTAGTTACAAGGGCTATTAATTAGTACAAAAATATATAGGGTGTTCCATAATCAAGTTGGCATCGTAACTTTTTAACGCAACCCTCTAGAAAAAATCAAATACCTTCAACAGATTATACGTAAAAGGTTCTATAAAAATTGTCTTTATAGTTTTTTGGTATATCTTGTATTGAAGGATATATAGGGTAGGTAATATCAAAAACGTCAATTTTTTAATTTTCCCTCGTAAATAATTATATTAAAATTCTAACTAAGCCATATTTAGTTTCTCCAAAATCAAGCCCATAACACCTACATGAGTTTTTAATAACTTCAGTAATAACTGAGATAGTCCATAATAACGCCCAAGTTTGCCCACCCTGTACAGTGGAGGATATACAGATTTGCCGCTAGTAGGCTATTCATTTTTGCCGCCTCTGAATTTTAATACTTTAGTCCACAATTATATGAGGTACATTTCCTATCAAAATTAACTGATGGTAAAAATGTATTCATTATTCACATTATTTTTTTAATGTACTCATTTAATAAAGAGAAGCCTTTGAATAAATAAATTGGAGCTTAGTATTGTTTTATCTTTTTATACAATCTCCAAGATCAGAAGGGCCACTATGGGCATCTTGGAAATGGTAAGAGATACGAAGTCGGTTAAATAAGAACAAAACTGAGGTTTTATGTGCTTAATAATAGAGAGTCAAGTTGCCTTATTAAGCTCGGGTATTATTAATACCGGCCTTATTTAAACAGTGCTTGTATCCATCATTTAGAGTTATTCCCAGTGGCGGCTCGTAGCAAAATATTATAGGTGTTCGGCAATTAAATTACTCAAATAAATGCAATAATATATTCGCGACGCATTCACCATTTTATCGAAATTAATCCTAAGTCGATATTAAATTATCGGGTTTCATCTTTATGTAGGCAATTTAGCAAGCAGGCAGTAATAATTAAAGGGCTGGGTTTCAATGAAATTAAGAACAAAAAATATTTACGGAAATAAAATTATTAGAAACTTACATTATTGTTTAAATATGAGATCAATCCGCCGATCCTTCTTCGAAGCGAATCGATCAATAACTCTGTCATTAAAGTCTGTGATTTTTGATATATAGAGTCTTTTTCAATGGAAAGCATGGCCAATGCAGTTAAACGATCTTGTGACATGGTATTTCGAAGGAAGGTCTTTTCGCTTTAATGTAGAAAAACACCTTTCAGCCTCTGATGTCGACATAGGAGTAGTTATTAGATTAGATTAGATTAGATTTTTATTGACTACGTTTTGTAGAGATACAATTGTAGCAAGTCATAGAGTATCTATAAATATTATAAGAGATATCTCATATGTATAATTTATATAACATAAAACATAAAATAAGTAAAAAGTGCTTGACAGATATAGTACAAAAAAAAGGATGCATACATATATATATATTAGTACAGAAATAACAAATCTTTATATTGATTAAAATATGCGATAAAACATAACATACAATACACTAAAAGAACAACAAGACGATTTTAAAACCTTATTAAGCCTTCCAGTCCTGCACATCCACTAGAGAGTGTCTGCTCATACTCACCCACCGAATAAAATGAGTTTTGTATAAAAAAATTTTTAAGGTGTAATTTAAATTTGGAAAAATCTAATTTCTTTATCGCTTCCGGCAAAATGTTGTACAGATTGACATTAAGGGAGTTTTTAAATGCTTTGTTTAATCTATATCTATGCGGTCTAATTAAGTGTGCACTTCGTGTCTCGTAAGAATGATAAAAGGAATTCAAATCAAAACTATTAATATTACGATGTATTTCCAAAAGTTGATAAAATATATACAACGATGGTAATGTCATTATTCGAAGCCTTCCGAAATAGGGCTTGCAGTGGTCTATATAGCCCCCCAGCGATCACACGAACAACCCTCTTTTGTAACCTAAATATTGACACAGAATCTACGGCATTACCCCACAGATGAACCCCATATGACAAGTGACAGTGAAAGAGTGAGTGATAAACGGTCAAAAGAGCAGAATTACCAACTACAGCCCTTAATCTCCTTATTACGAAAATTACAGAGGACAACCTGCTTTTTAGAGCCGCGATATGCGCGCTCCAATTAAGTTTGCTATCTATAGTCAAGCCCAGTAGCTTGACACTGTTTTCTTGAATCAAGCTCGATTTATTCGAAAAAATAATTTCCTGAGTTTTATCCATGTTGAGTTTCAAGTTATTTTGGGTGAACCAGGTCTCTACTTTATCCTTTATTTGTGTCGTATTTATTTTTAAGATTTCAAGAGATTGGGCCTTAGAAATTAATGAGGTATCATCCGCATAGCAGACAACACTCTCAGGAAGCTTATAAGTAAACAAATCATTGATGTACACTATGAAAAGAAGAGGCCCCAAGACAGAGCCCTGGGGGACGCCACTCATCACAGCGCACATTCTAGACTCCTCATCGTTAAGACAGACGCACTGTGTTCTGTCTGTTAAATAGGAGGTTAATAAATCCAGTGGAAGACCTCTGACTCCATACCTTGAGAGCTTTTGTAGCAAGAGTTCATGTGAGACACAGTCGAAGGCCTTGCTGAGGTCACACAGGGTAAGACCCATGCACTCCCCCTTTCAAGCCCCTCAACTATGTCTTTAACATTATATACATATTACAATACATACATATAAAATATCTAGCACATTTTTTGTCTCTTTGAAAGTGCTTTCTTAATTATTTTGTATTAAAAATTTTAAAAGTGGTGAACTACCATTTAATCCTCTACAGTCTTCCCTTGAATAAATAATTGATAGCTCAGTTTTAAGCCTTCCTTTGTCAATCAGTGGGTAAGCTACAAGATCGTTTGACTAGGTAAGGTTGCCTCGTAATCCTTGCAACATGGCGGACCATACGTCAGCATGACGTCACATATGTATTTTGCTCATTATTTAATGAAGTTTTTAATAGAGTGTAGTTTGTGTTTTTGTCAATATTAAAGAAATACTTTTAATTCCAGTTGTTACCGTAACTTATTTATTTCCTATTAATAAATTATATAACACTGATTATTCTAGCTGATTTTTAAATATTACATATCGCGCTCTTTCGCCCTCATAGTATTATTCGTCTAGACATCCTTGTTGGCTATGTTGGCGTCAAGGAACCAGCAGTGCGGTACATATGTGACGTAATGAGGCAACCTTACCTAGTCAAACGATCTTGGGTAAGCTAGTTGCGTAGCATTCATTTGTTCTTCAGGAAATTTATTACAATACTATGTACAAAATGTTCAGTCCCCAAAATATTCCAGGATTTGTAGAAGTTTCAGTTTCGTCGTGACCTCTAAGTGCTAATTCAAAGGCACCGCAAAATTTTATACAAATTATAATTTTGGATAAATTATATCTGTTTTTTAATTACTTTCTCATTGTGTATCTGGATATTTTTCCAATATGCAGTGTCCAGTTGAGCTCTTATGTTAACGGTCCCCAATAAAGCATATTCCATGGCATTATGAAGATGATTCTTCGAATTATTGAGTTTTTTTATTTTTTCCGATTAATGAATCAAGTCTCTTACACCAACTTCTGACCATGTCTTATCGCCTGCAAAAGTACACATTGAAAGCAAAAAGGGCATTTTTCCTATTACATCCACAAATCCAGTCATTCCGGGAATAAATGTCTCTATTGAAATGACGTGTATAAGGCTTTCCTCTGCTAACACAGGTTACTTCAATCACGATGTCCGGTAACGGTCTACCACTAGTTTTTAGTTCAAGTTTCTCTTCATATAAATATTTTAAAAATCGTTTAACGTTCACTAAATTATGCACCACATGCATTGTCTATTAAAATTAAACACACAACCAAATACGAATAAAGAATATAAACTTTTGGAATTGGACTTCCACACGCGCGATATAAAAATGTCTAAATAACCTGTAAAGTGCTACCGCGAATGCCGCACAACAATAACCAAAATTTACGTATTTGAGCAGCCGAATTTTGTCCAACGACAAGTGCATTCGGCATAGAGGAAATTAAAACAATCGTGCGGCGCACCGAAAAGAGTAGCTCAGTTTAGTCAATGCAATAACGTCAACGTCGCGAGAGACTGAGTATTATTTAAGATGGTCCACTGCGCAGTAATCTATGATGCGTCGTCACTGGGTGAAGATGCGTGTGCCTACTATACTAAAGTTCTCGGCCGGAAACTGGTTAATTTAGTTTTGTTTTAATGAATATTTAATAGTTTAATTGTAAAATGATGAATTGAATGTTATGAAAAAATACCAAGTAGCTTAAAAATTCTGGTGGTTCTGCAGCACTGCAGCTCTTATGCACCAACCGCCCCTGGTTATTGCAAATCATGTTGACAGTACCATTAACCTAAAAAAAAGGGAAAAACATTTTAGTGGATTTTCTTATTGTTTTGTATTGTAGGGATTTGATTACTACAATTACAAAAATACATTTGAAAAAGCAAGCTTTTAAGTATTTTTACTTCTAAAAACTTTTCGATTTTTTGATCGGCAGCCATTCAGTTAGACGAACAGTTCCGAAGTTAAAATAAAACCAAAATAAAGCACGACCTAAAACCGACATAAATAAAGCCAGGCACTATACTTATTAAGTGAGTCCTTATCCTACCATGTCAAAATAAGGCCGGTATTATTAAGTGCCTGGCCTTATTTCACTGTGCAATAATTCTCAACATGCCAACCTAATTATTTGTTTTCATAGGCTTTTTTATGTATTTAGGATAAATAACAGGTAAAAGTTATCAACGATGTTTTGCTTGTTGTTAGATTTACATAAGTAGAAAAAGCTGAAATAAAGCCTGCTGTCCATGAGAACGTGTGATTGGCGGGAAAAGCATTTTAAATTTGCACCAACCAATCACAACGCTGAACTATCATCCGCGAGCGAAAAACCGCTCTCATGGACAGCCGGATTAAGTTTCGTAATAAAATTGTTATTTTATAAGTAAATCATTTGATCATTTATTAGCTATGCATTTTTACGGTTATTACTGCTAAACCATAGTGTAAGTTTAAAATATAATTGGCTTTAAAATTTCGATAATAAAATACCAAGACTGTAATAATTACTATGAGTTATATAGTATTGTTAGTGTAAGGAGGTTTTCGTTAAGTTCTACTTCTTTTGTTATAGTAATTGATTAACTTCAAATGTAGAGCTAATGAGCTTTCTCATATTTCTAAAAATACAGGTCCGTATTAGTTGTAAACCACAATGTGTGATACATCGTTGAATTTTTATTAAAATTGGCTTTTAAATTTTAACAATAGAAAATAAAAAATAAATAAAGACATTGAGTAATTTTCCTTGAAAACAAAATTAAACAAATAATTAACATGCACTGCATTTAGGTATTTTAACAACGTTCTTACCTCGGTATTACCTCCATAATTTTGCTAAAGTGACTGGGAGATCCAAAGCCTTAAGCCGCGTCCAGACTTGCAACAATTCGCCAAACATCCGTCTAAACAAACCAACCTATTTGCGCGCTCCTTTGATGCAAAAAACTGACAAGCTCTGAATCACTGCGGATTCATTCGCCAAGCCCATGAAACGCCGTGAATTCCATCCACGTCCACGTCCGCGGTATGTGGGGCTATGTGGCGCGCTATTAGACGCGGCGAATTGTTGCATGCCTGGACGCAGCATTACGTATTTTCGGTATGTTAGTTTTTAGTGCATAAGATTAAGAACATTTTAAGGAAAATTCTACATCTGATATAAAGTCTATATAAACGTGGGTCAGAAAACTCTCCATTTTCATGATAAAGGGTGTTTAATCTATTTCGTCTTAAATAGTTTATTTTCCATTTTTCGAAAACGGTTTGGAAAATTAAGATGTATCTTGGTACGTGCAAATATATTATAAATGGTTATATTTACGTGGACAAAACTGTTTTATAAAGTTCCTCAGTGTCGCTCGTGCCGTCAAGTTTTTATGATCAGCTTTAACCCGTGGCTATAGCCACTGGTTTTATTGGAAAAGTAGTCGCTTTGTTAGAGCTAGGACAAAAAGTTTTAATAAATTATCAATGTGTGATACATTATTGAATTTGTATTAAAATCGGCTTTTTAATATTGTTAATAGAATATCAGGACCGTATTTAAATAAATCAAGTTGATGATGGTCCTACAAAAACGAAACGTTGCAGTTCAAATAAAATACTATCATTGAATATAGCAGAAAGAGTGGCAATACAAAAGTGCTATTTATTTTAAAATCCGATTTTAAATAAGACCAGAAAAAATATAATTTTTCGTTTTTCCGGATATCTCCGAAAATACTCGGAATATTACAACTTTCTAAACAGCATATAAGGCACCTTAATTTTGTTCTTATTTAACCGACTTTATATCTATTACCATTTTCAAGATGCCCATACTGGCCCTCTTGGACACGTTGTATACGTTTGTATATGAATTTATTCCTATTGGCATTTTCTGAAAAAGTTGGCGCAGTAGCCCGAATATTAGTTATTCAATAAACTTAAACCAAAAGACTCTTTATCTCTATAAGCAGGGCCGGATCAGCTTTGTCGAGGCCCCTAGGTAATGGAATTCTCAATTTTATTCATTCTAAAATCATTCCACATACTTTACTTACTTCCCGAAAAATACAAAATATTTTTTTCTCTTTAAACTTTTTAATAGGGGGCTTTAAACTTTATATTTTATTTAGTTTTTTTGGCCTAGCTCAAAAACTAAAAGTGACCATCAGACCATACACTTCATAATATTTCTGAATGCAGTCTTTTGAAGCGCATCCAATGATCTGAAAAATAAATATGGATGAATGCAGCGAAAATCACAATAACCCCTACGTGGGCACCGCGCAGTACACTTGTGGGCATGAGCAATAAACATTTACTGACTAGCCGAAAACAAACAACAGGACCGGGTTTAACATTTTGTATATGATTCATTTATAAAGAAAATATACCAAGTAATTTTGGGGTATACATATTTAAATATTTTATTTTAAGTCTGTATTCGTCTTTCATAGCAGTCCCTAAAAAGTAAACCGGTTTTATATTGGGGACTATTTTTTGTTGTATTTTTTTTTCGGTCGTATCGCCGATTTTATTAAGATTTAGCAAACGAGAGTGCTTAGAAGCACTGATCTCAATTTAAATTCCATTTTATTACTAAAACACCTTCTTTTTGATTCATGAGGACCCACTTTTACTTAACCTCAAACCTGCACGCTATTTTATGTATTATTATCTTCCTTCTTAACACTACCTTGACACAACAAAACTGAATAGTTGGTATTTTATTATAAAAGCAATAAGATTTGGTGTAACTTGTTTGAGGAATAAATCTCAATTCATAAACTGATATTTCGTTCCCGTTGGCGTAGCAGTTGTCGTTCAGTTAAGTTTGGCGTGTAATGCCATTGAAATTGTTTATTTTTGGGGTTAGGGCCAAACTGACCTTATATTTGTAATTGAAACCACAAAAAAAAGCGAATCACAAATATTAAAATTGGTAATGTACCCAGTAAGTAATTATTGATTTAATTTGCCTACAAATGCCAACTTGATAATGTAATAATCTTAAACTAGGCTTAAAGCGCAATGGAATCGCTTGGACTATTTAATTTTATTCAAAACATTCCACAGAAAGATACCTATGTTCCTTTTTTAACATACGAGCAATAAGCAATCTACAAGATATTATATGGTATAAATCGTCCTCAATATCACAAAGCGGCGTATCTTTATGTTTAAATTTCACGAGGGTGCTTTTTAGGTATTTTTTGTACTACTCTTTTTTAGTAAAATGAAATAGGCTTAGTATTATATTTCTATAACTTTTAAAGATATCAAAATCTAACATATGCCAATTTGTAATATTAAGAAGCAACTTTTTTAAGCAATTACATCAGCTCTAGTCAATTTTCCTACTTTTTGAGATACGCCACATCGTGATATTGCCGACGAAATTGCTTATGGCTACGTGTTATAACTTGAAAATATGTCAAATTATTTTAATTAAACTGCCATATTTTATTTTGTGTAATTATAAATGCATCAGTCCAATGCTAATACAGGGTGTCCGACTATATTTTAACCCATTTTCACCGCGAATAATTTTAAAAGAAATAAAATTATCAAAATGCGGTTTTCGCGAAAAGCCTTAGATTTTTTTAAGTTTCTTTTTATATCCTTGCCATTTGGTTGTGACATTTATTTCTTACGAAAACGGTCAATTTTCGTATATAGGGCAAGTTTGTTATTTTAAATGGAACCCCATATATATTTTTCTATAATCCTTAAATACAATTTTTCCCGCTAAAAAAAAATTAACCCAAACCATGACTATTTCAAAAAATAATGGATTTATTGATCTCTAAAAAATTGACTGCATGGCAATAAAGAGTATTATTTAAAACAGGAAATTTGCTACTTACTCATTATTTAATTTTGGTTATGCACAACTTAAATTAAATAAAAGTTTAAAAACACCAAGAATTACTCACAACGCACAAATGAAACACCAAATACCAAATAACTATATCTGATAACGGTCGACCGTACCTGGATTTTACGATCGGGAAATCCCAAATTATAAATTAAATTAGGATGAGTGTGACCCTGTCACCGCATAGGTAAACGTTTTCAGTGTTGCAACCACTATATTTATTAAAATACTGCTAATTTTGTCAATGTTGCCAACACTATATTGGGTTTTAAATAAAAATGCTAACCTTTATAACAACTGCGCATGTGCAAAGGTGTACAGCAATTCTCCCAGTGTGGGGTAAAAATTCTTGCGCAGGTCTATTGAAAATATATGGGGATCATTTTCTATTAGCAATCCTTTTAATTTTTAGATCATTGAGCGCATCCAACGATGTAACACTATGACACTTTACTCCATTTTAATTTAACAGAAAAAAATTAGGTAGGTAAATGATGTTTTTGATCAAATGAGATATGTATGTATGTACATCGCAAGTCATTGTATTTGCCTGAAAACAGCAACTTAATAAAGTATGTTGCTGGGAAAAAATTTCTTTCGTGCCATTAAAAGTTTCAAAAATAAAAAGTTTAGTTTGTGTAAGTTAATGTAAATTGGTTTAAAATGTTCAAAACCATATTGGGAGAAAATATAATATTGGTTTGGTTTAAAAAGTCAGCAAGCATGGTTGCTTAGATATCCAGATACTTTTTCAACTAAAAATGAATAACGATATTTTTTAAAATTTTATGATTATACAGTGTTTCCCAGCAGGGGTGTTATCAGAGGACAAACGAACAATTTTTTTAATTTTTTAACGGCACTTAGTAGAAGAGCAATGTGCGTTCTAACATAATAAGGGTAGTTTTTACTATGTATTTTCATATAGGA
>JACEGR010011667.1:0-14139 GCA_014170235.1 Listronotus bonariensis | reverse complement strand
AAATGTACTCAATATGGTATTTTTTAAACCCCTTTTAAATATTTTTTTAGTAGTGATAGTGACAATAATGTACAGGGTAGGACTTTACTTGTTAACGTGATGCACCCTGTATTTACCATTAAAAAAGATCTGTAAAGAGCTCCTCAAATCAGAAATTTAGATAATTTTTAAAGTACCGCCATTTTGTAGTAGATTTAAGATATTGACTTTATATTCTATAGGTTATAAAGTACTGGTCAGGAGCTTTCAAATGATATGCCGCAAAACCCCTATTCCATGGCGCCCATCTGCCATCTTAATTGTTGCAACTATAATTTTACGCCAAAAAGTAGTTTATATCCTCCCATTAGTCACATTCAAATTTTATAATGAAAACGATTAGGTAGAAAAGTAAGCGGCGTGAGAGGACTATTTTCGTCCATACTGTATATAAACATTAAGATAAGTGCCCAACGATTCTATTATTTGTCTGATCAATACACCAGATAGATGAGAAAAATTGTGTGATCTGGTAGCTAAACTTACCGAATTAATTTTTAGCTTTTAGTACAATTAAACCGTCTAACATAATTTTTCATATATTTTACAGGTCAAGTTAAGTAAAACTGTTTTAAAAGGTATTATTTTGATTTTTCGAAAAATTATATAATTTAATTAGGATGTTGTTTTAAGGTAGTATTACCGATGTAAGAAATGTTCAGAAAATTATAAAACTTAGCATACTGGTACTTTATAATAAGAATATCAACTAGTTAAATTTTCAAAGGTATACAGAGAAATATTATAAAATAATTGATTTAAACATTGATCTTTATGAAAATCGCAGATTTTATTTTACTTTTACAAAAACTAATGTTTAGATTTTAATGAAAGTTGTATTATCGAAATAAAAAACAATTCTGAACATTTGGGCTATATGTGATAGAAGTAATTAATAAATATTTTAAAATAATATGCTATGTGACTGACATGTGGCAACGCGCTAAGCAGCAGTTATGCCGCGCCCGGAAAATTGATGCCAGTCCGCTTTTCGGTTACAAGATCCCATGAGTGATAATAAATATCTGCAATAATTAGAAAACATAGACGACAATAATCCCGATGTATCAATATTTACTAACAACTAACGTTCACAGGTTAGTTGGCAGTTGGCAATTTATCCTTAAATTTTATGTGTTAATTGACCTTGTTTTACAAATTTGTTATAATTTTTTTAGTGACTGTTTTGCCTTTTCAATAAAATATATTTTTAGTGATATGATAAGGGTGGTTTAGAGATTTTATTAGTAAATAAACATAACAATTTAAAACCTATAACTTGTTTAAATATGCTTGTGCAGTAGATTTTGTATGATTTTTATTGTTTTTACACAGCGTTGCCAAATATAAATACCACGGTAGTCAAATTACTTTTTTGGAATAAATACTGTCGCTAAACATGCATTATACATTCTATACCATTTTATTTTCATCCTAATACCCTCATATCAGGGTGGATTATAGGGTTTTAAAACGACTTATTTTGCAAGTTTCACCATTTTTGGTCAGTTATGCAGCGTATTTTGCACTTTACCAATGTGCTTGCATTAATTATGGAAGATTAGATGCACAGGTTACGAGGTAGCAAATAGTGGATTTTACGTTTTTTAAAAGTAAAATTAAAATTAACGTATCAGTGTGCATTTGCTTTAAAACTACGATTTTTTTAAATATCGGTCAGGAAATGCATTGTTTTTCAGATACGGGCAGTTATTTTTAATCGGTTGTTTGATTAAAACTCTTCTTCAATGTCCGTAGTACCTCAATAGATATATTTTATTTGAATTAGGCAAGTGACAATAAATCTTTTTAAGCTCCTAAACTTTTTTCGAATTTGGTCCAGTGTTCGGATAATAAAATAAAATTTGTTTAACTTCCTATCTCTAGCTCACCCACCCAAAAACATTGGAAAATTGGTAAATACACTATCTATCATTTAGAAACAACAAATGTACAAAGCAATCAGTGGGTATCCATACTTTCGAAAATATGTGCAAAACGATCTCTACTTTTCAAAGTTACCCCATTCCGCCGATTACACATGTCACTGTTTTTGGAGGTCTTCAGCTTAAACACTGGCTGATTTTAAAAATCCTCGTCTTTCCTCTATGTGTCTTCCTGTTCTAGTGGTCTTCTTTGTGTGTCTGACATTAAAAGTAATCCTGATAGACCCCAGGATGTGAAGCGGCGTCACAGCCAACTACCCTGTACCTACCCATACTTAAATGCATTGTTAGAATGGATAAATATTAAATCGTCAATATTTCGAAAACTATAAATTTTTGAAATAGACATCCTTATACAAACTTACCCCTATTTTTAATGCCTAATATGATAAGGTAATAAAAGATGAGAGTTTCCTTTTAAAAAATCGAGTTTTAAGGTTTAGTTGGCTGTGACGCAGCATTTTGTTGTCAAGGCCAACTAGAAGCAAAACTAAGCCCTATTTTAAAGAATTGTTAGTAAATTGTTAATATTTCAAAAACTATAAATTTTTGAAATAGACATCTTCATACAAACTTACCCATATTTTTGATGCTTAATAAGATAAGGTAAAAAAGATAGGGGTTTCCTTTTAAAAAAATTGACTTTTAAGGTTTTTGTCGTGATAATTTTCAACGATTAGTTTTGACCACTCTGTATTTATTAATTGTAAAAATATCAATACAGTCAACTAAAGAAGTTCTTTCTTTACAAGGTCCCAAACCCAACTCATATTCAATGCTTTTGTTTAGAAGAAATTGATGGTTATGTAATGGCTTGAAAACGTCATTTTTGACATAAAATTTAAAGTCAAAAACGGTTGGACTAAGGTATAAATCATAACACATAAATTATTTTAGAATTTTACGCAGAATCTAAAAATAATTAATATATAGGGTGTTCCAATTAAAATAAGGAAGTTGACATTAACTTCCGGTATAATCGGAAGTGGTTGAGCTGACTTTTTAATGTTACGATGATTTCAAAATTTTTTAAAGCGTATTTTTGAGAAATCGATTGCAGCAGTTCCCGGTGGGACACCCTGTAATTAAGACTCATATAAATGTAATTATGATTTTTTTAAATATTTTCAATGGTAAAATCTGCTCCTAAATTTTCTTAACAATATTTTGTAACATCCTGTATAGCGGATAGGAAACAAGCGGTATAACGGTAAAAATACCTTTAAGGATTAATTGGGCTTAAAATGATCCATAGTCCTTGAACTGTCAGTCGCTCTACAGCAGGACGTAATGCGAGGCTGCAATAGGTAATCCACATGCAAGTTAGCTAAAGCACGTAGAGTTAGGAAAAATAAAAGTAAATTGGTGTATGTGTATGTTTGTTTTTAAAAATATATACGTAATAATTTTTAATGACAAAAACGCAAAACCATTATTCAGTGCATTTTTTATTACCCCATCCCCTTTTTTTTAAAAGGGATCAGTTTAAAAAGTAAAACTTTTCGGCGCCATCTTGGAAAAAAACGGTCTTGTGACACGTTATTTTATAGCTTCTGAGGAGTACTTTATAGCCCTGGAATATAAAGTCAATAACTTTGACTAATACAAACTGGCGGTACCTTGAAACAATACCTAAAAACCTGTTTTGGATGGCCATTTTTCCAAAACCATACTTTATTATAGGTGTACTAAATGTGGTATTTTCTTAAGCTTTTTAAAAGATCTTTTTAATGGTAATATCATATACAGGGTGCTTCATGGAAAAATAAAGGTGTACTTTTTTCTACCCTGTATATTACCACCACTAACACCAATAAAATGAGCTTTAAGGAAACACCACATACATACATACATCTTACTTTATTAGTTTCGAGAATATGGCCATCCAAATCAAAATATGTGTGTAGTAGGTGAAGGCATTGAACTTTATATTCTAGGGTTATAAAGTACTCGTCAGGACTTTTAAATTATAAAAGCTACAAGACCCCCTTTCCATTTAACTTTCTTTCCAAGATGGCGCCCAGCCACCATATTGAAAATTTTATCTGTCAAATTTCATTTTGAAATTTGGTTTTTTCCATCAACTTTATATCTCATCAAATTTCTTAAATTGACCCGCTCAAAAAGAAAAGAAAAGGGACATTAGAGAATATGCACTGTAAAATTTAAAAATATAATATACAGTGTGTCCCAGGTTGACAAAAGGACAAATGGACCAAAAATTTTGGAATTGTTAAACGTCCTTTGAAAAACTGGTCCGCATGGTCCAAAACTAATAAATTCAAAATTTTACTTCGATTGGTAATATACAGGGCGAGTTATAACCTAAAAATATGAAAATGCCCAAGTACAAAAAGGAAGGTGGAAATAGTGAATTTAGGTTAGTTTTGGATATTCAGTCTGATGATAAATATTTTAAGAACGAACGAGTCCGACTAAAATTCTTTCAGATTTGTAATAAGCGCCCCCAAAACCCCCGTATACCAAACTTCATTAAAATCGGCGATGCGTCCGGTTTGTAAATAATTACCTTACTTTTTTATACTTAGAATGGTATAACGCAGTTTTTTAAAATAGCCACAATAAATAAATATTCCAAATTTGATTACTAACTGTAAAACATTTTATGTCAAAACTTTATGTCAACATCAGTAAAGCGGTAATATTCTTTGAAGTATGTAAATACATTTATTTTTAAGCTAACACTTTTTTAAATTGAATTTTCCGTTTACATTTTGTTTTTTTCGTTCTGGCTTTGCATGTCTACGCAAAGTAATGTGGTTAGAGTTAAAAATCGCCTACGTAAATATTTTATACTACTTAGGGTCTTGCATAAAATAGGAGGTTTTTATCAAATAGGAAGTTCAAAGCCCAAAAACAATGCGAAAAATCCGGTTACCCTTTATTTTTTATAGAAAAATCCATGTTTATACACATATGCTGTACAGGGTGTCCGAATTTCAACGCAATTAAAGGGTTTTTTTATTGAAGATAAAAGACTTGCGGTTTTTGCAAATTTTTGCTACGTTTTGATATAACGTTACATAAGACTTAAATATTTTTTTGTGGCCCTCTTCGTTTTTGACATACAGGGTAATTTTTTTCCATTTTGGGAGCCATCTGGTATATAAGTTATCGTGTAACTTCCAACAAAAGTTGAAACTAATATAAGTAGATATGTTTACGCAAAATCCAGTGCTGTAGTTAGAATTTTTTAAATATTATTTTTTTTTAAAATATGAACCAAAAATCTGATTTTCTCTTATGGAACAACCTGTATATTTTTAATTAATAATTTATGGCGGATTAGGGGTTTTCGAAAAATATATCATGGGTATTTTATTTTTTAACTATTTTACCCTGCCTAGCACCCCTATTTACACCCGGCTTCTCAAGTTTGTTCACTTAATAATTAATTTAAAACTGAATATTTTGGATCTGTGTCACTGTCTTTACACTTAAAACATTGTCCAAAGTCTGTATATAATTATAATAAAAAAACATTTGATTTAAAACAAATAGTAAAAATACGTATGAAACTCATCCATTTAAAATATAAAACAGTTTTATACACGGATACAAGGTTTTCTACTATATTGTTTTTAAATATAATGTTTTTCTAAAAATCATAAATACATTACTTTTATGGACAATGTTTTGAGTTTAAATACAGTGGCTTTGATAAAAAATATTTAGTTTCTAGTTAATTCATAAGTGTACACACTTGAGAAACTAAGGGATAAATATACAGGGTGTTCATTTGAAAACTTTCCACTCAAGGTATCTTCGAAACGAGACAGATTTGAGAAAATCGCCGAAACACGTCAAGATATTTATTAGGGGGAACGTTTTTACAAAAAATTGACGGCGCCCCTTTAACCCTTAACCACCAGGACAACCACCCCAAAATTCTTAAATGAGAAGGCGGGTCGAGTGATACATCATTTTAAAGCTCCTGACGAGTACTTTATAACCCTAGAATATGAAGTCAATATCTTCACCTATTACAAATGGCGGTACTTTAAAAATTACCTAAATACCTGATTTGGATGGTCATATTTCCGAAACTAATTGAGTTAGATGTACTTAATGTGGTATTTTCTTAAAGCTCATTTAAAGATCTTTCTAATGGTAAAATAATATACAGGGTTCTTAAATAAAAAATATGTACTTTTTTTTCTACCCTGTATATTACTACCAGTATCACCATTAAAAAGACCTTTAAAAGACCTTAAAAGAGCTTTAAGAAAACACCACATTAGGTACATCTAACTTTATTAGTTTCGGAAATATGGCCATCCAAAATCAGGTATTTAGGTAATTTTTAAAGTACCGCCATTTTGTAATAGGTGAAGATATTGACTTCATATTCTAGGGTTATAAAGTACTCGTCAGAAGCTTTAAAATGATGTATCACTGACCCGCCTTCTCATTTAAGAATTTTGGGGTGGTGGCCCTGGTGGTTAAGGGGTTAAAGGGGCGCCGTCCAATTTTTTGTAAAAAACGTTCCCCTTCAATAAATATCTTGACGTGTTTCGACGATTTTCTCAAATCTGTCTCGTTTCGAAGATAACTTGAGTGGAAAGTTTTCAAATGAACACCCTGTAGGTGCTGGGCGAGGGTAAAATGGGTAAAACTTAGACATTGCAGTAAAATTATTAGAAACTGAGGGCTAATTTAGTTTTTGGTAATAAAGTATGTATTATGGCCAACCAAGCGAAATTCAATTTTATTATTAAAAACAAAAATTTTAGGTCCAAAAATATAAAAAAGAACTATGAATTTTAAAACAAACACTTTAATGATAGTATAAGTGATCTATATAGCAAAACTTTTTAAGCTTTCATAAAGCTAACTATTCAAGAAGTTGTATTTTTATTTTTAGAAAAAAATCCTAATTTAAAAATTTGTCTATAGAATTTTAGATTAAATATTACACTTTCTAAATCTACCAAACAAAACATACATATATGTATTTTTTAATAAAATATGTAAATCCAATTAAAAAAAACTAAAGTAGATTCTGAGGAATCTGGGTTTAAACCAAGTTAAATTTAACTTACCTACGTTATTCTATTGATTACACAAAGAGCCTTTAGAAATCTTTACTCAGAGTAAATAAAAGAAACGTGTGTCATACCGTCCATAGTCATGTAGGCCATAGGCTTATAAAAATACGAAAACTAACCATCGCATGATAGAATAAGTGGGCAAGTTTACCACGCGTTAAAGTGTTTTTTTCAAAAAATAGACCAAAAAAAATAAAGAACTATAAAAAAATCGATACAAAAATACTCTTACATTTCATATATTTTATATTAAAATTTACTTAAGTAGGCAGTAAAAAAAAAAACATATTAAAGGTTCAAAAATATGCAACAAACTTATTTCTTTAAAGGAAGTAGAATATTTTATATAATACACCAAGACAGTAGGGAATTTTTTCCTTGTGCTTCATATATATATATATATATATATATATATATATATATATATATATATATATATATATTTTATTTATATATATATATATATATATATATATATATATATATATATATATATATATATATATATATATATATATATATATATATATATATATATATACCTACAACAAATATGTTTGATTTAAGTACTTCTCTCTCATCACTTCTATAAGTAATTCTGTAGGTAATAAACAACTTTTTAAATACTTATGTGATATTATTTTTATTATTTTTCATTTTTTTGTGCAGGCAGTACCCATACAAGTTGTGCTTTAAAAGGTTTATATACAATTTTAACCAATACGTAAAAATGAGATGGTCTAGCAAACGAACAACAACAGCAGCCGAACTATTTGCTAAACAATTTGCTGCCAATTCAACCCTTCATCCACCTGTCAATCATCCAATTCCAACAATTTCCCCAGTCCCTCACAAAATGCCCAATATTATTTTTAAGGTAAAACACATTAAGCGTATCCTTTCTTCTCTTAACACCAAGAAATCGTCTGGGCTAGATGGATTACCAGCAATCATTTTAAAAAAATATGCTCCTGAACTTGCACCTATTTTTTAACCAGGCTCTTTCGAATTTCTTATGACACGGGTATTTTTCCAGACAGCTGGAGAGCTGCACGTGTCCAGCCTATTCCCAAGAAAGGATCTAAATCTCTTCCATCCAACTATAGACCCATTTCACTCCTCTCAATGCTTTGTAAAGTAATGGAGAAATCTATTAACTCACAAATTCTTAGGTATTTAGAAAAACATAAAATTTTACATGACAGGCAATACGGATTTCGTCACAAGAGATCTACAGCAGATCTTCTTTCCTTCGTTTCACACAACTGGAACAAGTCTCTTGAGTTTCTAGGTGAGTCCCAGATCGTTGCTCTTGATATATCTAAAGCTTTCGACCAAGTCTGGCATTACGCACTTCTTAATAAACTTCCCTCCTGCGGTCTTCCAACTAAACTCTGCTCTTGGCTCTCCAGTTATCTTACTAATCGACGTATATCAGTTATTGTTGATGGCCACTTCAAGCTTTCACGAAATTAATGCTGGAGTGCCTCAGGGTTCAGTACTAGCACCAAATTTGTTTCTTCTTCACATCAACGACCTTCTTTCTTCCACAACCAATCCCATTCATAGTTATGCTGACGATAGTACCCTTCACTCCACTTTCCAGGTTCCCAAACCAATCTCTCAACCCGACTTGGAAAGCAAACGCAGGGCGATGCAGATATCGCTTTCACAGGATCTCAATTTGATATTGGATTGGGGCGCCAAAAATCTGGTTCAATTTAATGCATCCAAAACACAATCATGTTCCTTGTCGCGAAAAAAGTCATCAAACACTCACCGTTTGCTTATGAGTGGCCAGGTTTTGCAGAGCGGGGACACATTTAACCTAGTGGGCGTCACATTTGAGAATAACCTTAACTGGCATAAACACATTGTATCTATAGCCACCGCGGCTTCAAAAAGCTTGGATTTCTTTTCCGAGCCAAAAGTATTTTTCTCCTTCCAATTTATACATTTTGTATGTGTCCCAAATTCGACCCTCTCTGGAATATTGTTCTCATGACCACTAGAAGCCAAGATATACGTTAAAAATTGTTAAGGCCGTATTTATCTCAAATAACATATGTATTTAAAAATTAGTGTTTTTATATTCATTAAAAATAATTGTTTAAAAGAATGACAAAAATCAAACCACTAGAAGCCAAGATATACGTTAAAAACTGTTAAGGCCCTATTTACACTCAAATAACATAATTATTAAAAATTTTAGTATTAATAT
Organism: Listronotus bonariensis; assembly: GCA_014170235.1. Taxonomy (NCBI): domain Eukaryota; kingdom Metazoa; phylum Arthropoda; class Insecta; order Coleoptera; family Curculionidae; genus Listronotus; species Listronotus bonariensis. The sequence goes on along the minus strand of JACEGR010011667.1, from coordinate 4,864 downwards.
TTGTAGATTTATAAAAATTAAATTATTAACAAAAAGAACAACTAAAATCGATCTACTAGAAAACCGAAATATACGTTAAAACTGTTAAGGCCCTATTTACTCTCAAATAACATATTTATTTAAAAATTAGTGTTAATATATTTATTAAAAATAATTGTTTAAAAAAGATTGACTAAAATCAAACCACTAGAAGCCGAGATATACGGTAAAACTGTTAAGGCCCTATTTACTCTCAAATAACATAATTATTAAAAATTTTAGTATTAATATTTGTAGATTTATAAAAATTAAATTATTAGCAAAAAGAACAACTAAAATCGATCTACTAGAAACCGAAATATACGTTAAAAACTGTTAAGGCCCTATTTACTCTCAAATAACATATTTATTTAAAAATTAGTGTTAATATATTTATTAAAAATAATTGTTTAAAAAAAGAATGACTAAAATCAAACCACTAGAAGCCAAGATATACGTTAAAAACTGTTAAGGCCCTATTTACACTCAAATAACATAATTATTAAATATTTTAGTATTAATATTTGTAGATTTATAAAAATTAAATTATTAGCAAAAAGAACAACTAAAATCGGTCTACTAGGCCTTGGCCCCAATTATACCTCGTTTAGCGTTTTAATTATCAGATCCTCCAATGGCCTAGTGGTATATGACGTTGGATTCTCACACAGGTGGTCAGGTGTCATGGGTTCGACTCCCAGCTCCGGCGAGACTTTTTAATTAATTTATAGGTCGTTCTGAATATGGTTAGGTGATGACGTCTGGTGCTACCCCTATCTATAAAAACTACCCCCATCTACCACTTAGGGCATTAAAAATTCTAATTTTGCGTTAGGGGTTGAGATGGTCATAAAACTGCAGATCGAACCTGAAATTTCTCCCATAAGAAATACATGGGAAAAACTACCCTTATTGTGTTAGAACGCACATTGCTCTTCTACTCACTTTTTGTAGTTTTTGTGGTCTTTGAACAAGACAAATCATTTTTCTTAAAATAAATCCTATTTTTAAGAAAACAAAACAGAATTTAGGACTTTTTAACACTAAAATGTTGGGTCTATTTGTCCTATTTTTGATTCTTGGACATACCGTATTTTGTTATAATTTCCAAATTACGCAAAAATGATATTTATTTAATATTCTATGTAGGCAACTATTTAATTAGAATAAAAAAATATTATATCATTAGGCAGCGTCGCACTATGGAATAGAAATACAATTTTTGGCCAAAATTCTGAAACTTACCAATCTACTTTAAAGATAAGTGCTCTTTACTGAAATCATATTATGCATAATAGTTATAAATTGACCCCCCTAACTTTAATATTTTTATTGTACAAAATCAACAATAATATCAGCTTATTTGGTTAAGTCTGTAGTTTCTAATCAGTAATCGAATTTTTATTATCTTTAATAATATACAGGGTACAACAACAAGTAGGACTTTTTAATGAAACAACCTTTATATGAAATCACTACTAAAAAGATCTTTTAGAAAGCTTTAAAAAATACCACATTCGATATTTCGTTCTCAATTAGTTTAGTTAATATGACCATCCAAAAACAAAGAATAATTTTTATTTTTCATTGGAAGTGTAATAAATTTACCAAAAATATTTACATACCCCAATTTTTTTAGTTTTAAACGTATAAAAAAATTAAAACACCAATTTGTTGGGTCGATTTTGTAGTATCCGCATCTTTCATTGGAATGTTTTTATCTTTTAAGATATACAAAGTAGGACAAAATTAACTTTTTTAATGATAAACCCTGTAAATTATAAAAAGCTTGTATATGATCTTACACTCAGAAGTAGCAAAAAGTAACAAAGTGATTGTTAGTACAAAAACTGATAAAGAAAACGGTAAAAAAACTTTGACAAAGGTAGCAAGATTTAGCGAGACTTTGCATCGGAAACAAAACAATACCTTTTATTATTTAAATTATTTTACTTTTTTTTTATTTAACTAGGCTTATCATAAACTTAGTAGAATGAATAGTGTATATTTATGTATGGGTAAGAATAATATAAATAATTACAATTTCTGCGGCAAAGCTAAAACACTTTTCATGTAATATTTGAATTCTTTTTAGGTGTATGATTTTCAATTGTTCTTAACACCTTTTTCAAGTCTTGTTAACCTAATAGAAGTAATCAAATCCGTATATAATTTTTGTACATATTTTATAGTGATTACAAAGCGACATTGTAACAAACTTAGTCTTAAACTAAAAGTATTTTCTAATGATTGGACACTTTTCTTCTACGGAAACCAGGAACTTGTAGCAACATATACGGGGAAAGATCTTCATAGTCTATACCTCTAAAGGATAAATAATTCTTTAGTTTCTTAAACTCAGGATGGATGCCAATCTTGAGAGGTTTTTTTCTACGTTTTACATCTTTAATCGTCACTGCTAGATAAATAGCAAACACCAATTGTAGTTCGTGAAATAGCTCACAGGCTAGGGGTTGTTTTATATCTATTGATTTGTGAAGTGGAAATCGTCTCGTCCGTCGATCTTCTGATGAAAAATATTCTGATAGCACCTCCTTTACCCATGGCATACCATAATGTGCCTTTTTGATAAGGTACAGGTAAATAGCAGGAGAAAAATAAGGAGACTCTTTATTCGATATTTCAGTTTTAATCTCATAATCCCAGTTCCATGAAATGTTTTTATTAAACAAAGAGATATAGGAGTGAAGGACTTCATCGGGAACTTTAGAATTCTTATATAATTTTTGAAAGTCTTCAGAGACGATACTCATCTTGGCAAAGCTACTACACAACTAACGAAACCAACAAAGATTAGAACCTTTTAAGGATTTTAAGCCGTTGAAAAGAGCTGATCAGTAAATAACATAAATTTTATTTAAAAAACGCAAAATTACTGGTTTTTAAATAAAATCACTCTTTATACCGTCTTTTTAAATAATTATACTGTAATACACTGTTTATTAATAAAATAACTGCGATATAATTTAAAAGATGGCAAAATTACTAACTTTTTAAATAAAATCACTGTTATTTGCCGTCTTTTAAATTATATCGCTTGTTATTTATTAATAAACAGTGTATTACAGTATAATTATTTAAAAGACGTCAAAGCTACTGCTTTTTAAATAAAATCACTGTTATTTGCCGTCTTTTAAATTATATCCGCTGTTATTTCATTAATAAACAGTGTATTACAGTATAATTATTTAAAAGACAACAAAATTACTGCTTTTTAAATAAAATCACTGTTATTTGCCGTCTTTTAAATTATATAGCTGTTATTTTATTAATAAACAGTTTATTACAGTATAATTATTTAAAAGACGGCACAATTACTGCTTTTTAAATAAGAACACTGTTATTTGCCGTCTTTTAAATAACTATACTGTAAAAACTGTTTATTAATAAAATAACAGCGATATAATTTAAAAGACGATACAATTCTGCTTTTTAAATAAGAACACTGTTATTTGCCGTCTTTTAAATAACTATACTGTAATACGTGTGGGGCCCCAGGGTCTTAGGCGGGGGCGTTATCGTGGTCCCGGAGCCCTAAGCGTTGGAAGTTGCTAATGCCAAAGGCCACTAACGCCAAATGTTGCTAGCGCCCCTCTTCTTTAAAAGTAGGGTTATGTTGTGATTCTTCTTCTTTTCGAACAGTCATTTTCTAAGTCACGTGATATTTGACAGATGACAGGCGACCACGCCCTAAATAATGCGTTGCGCAAGATTCCTAAATATGACGTCAGATTTTTCGAATGACAGATGAACCCGCCTCGCGTTCTTACCCTAGACCGAAATATTTAATTTTTAAATTTGACTCACGTAAATTTAGCGCTTGGCTAATATTTTCGAAATAAGGGTTGATACCCTTACAAATTATATTTAAATATGTTTCTTAGGTCCTAATCTCGCTTTTAAACAAAAATCGTAAATATCGTATGTACTGAAACCAAAATATTTATTTTTTAATTCTGACATTCGTATACTCTTCTTTTAGCGCTCGGCTAATTATTTAAAAATTAGGGCTGATACTCTTACAAATTATATTGAAATATGTTTCCTCGAATTTGTTGATTTTTTTAATAACTTGTCTGTCAATTATAACAACGGCTGTGTAAGAACTTTGAGGTTATCTATTTAGGCCCTATTTACTCTCAAATAACATATTTATTTAAAAATTAGTGTTAATATATTTATTAAAAACAATTGTTTAAAAAAGAATGACTAAAATCAAACCACTAGAAGCCAAGATATACGTTAAAAACTGTTAAGGCCCTATTTACTCTCAAATAACATATGTATTTAAAAATTAGTGTTATTATATTCATTAAAAATAATTGTTTAAAAAAAGAATGACAAAAATCAAACCACTAGAAGCCAAGATATACGTTAAAAACTGTTAAGGCCCTATTTACACTCAAATAACATAATTATTAAAAATTTTAGTATTAATATTTGTAGATTTATAAAAATTAATTATTAACAAAAGGCGAAAACTAGATATAATAGGAAAATATTGAAATCTATAAACATAAAAAACAGAATGTACATCTGCTTAACACACAGATTGACCTAGGAAATCTACCCCTTGTAAAACTTTTATAAATATAGCAATAAAATCTTTAAATTTTACAACTGTACCATATTGATTTTAAAACTGTTTTGTAAAAAATATGTTTTTTATTAGGCATTACTGCTTCTTATATATAAGTAACATAATTTTAGTTTGTCAGTACGTTTGAAAATGAAGTTGAACTACGAAACAGCTGTCACGGCTAAATATTCAACAGTGAAGTGACTATGAACAAAGTATATATTTTGTGTTATTTTATTAATAATA
>JACEGR010011666.1:0-14142 GCA_014170235.1 Listronotus bonariensis | reverse complement strand
AATGGTGTTAAATATGTTTATTATTGACGTTCTAAGTATAATTTTTGTCATCAATTATCTGTTAAAAAATCAACGAGCCCTAAAATTTTTAAGTGAATGATAGTAGCTAACAACGGTATCCAAATATAAATCTTGACTACATTATAGTAGTATTGAAAACGGTAACATGAAGCTCTGCTACAAAAGTATTAAATACTATTGCACATTATTTGCTACAAAAACGGAGCGAGTTTTACTACAACGTGTACCTGGGGCCTATAGTGCTACACATTGTAACTGTGTAGTGTTTTAGGTATAGGCAATGGTATAATTTACCGAGCTGTATTAGCCAACTGTCATAAATGCCCTTCGGTACCATACCCAATCATTCATACCTCTTAAGTTGATTGTCAAAAACCGAAATAAATCCGAAAGAGTTTCAAGAAAAAGTAAGACTTCCAAAAATTAAAATAAAAAACGATCGTCGAAAAACAGCTGTAACGTAGTTATTTAATTATAATGATAAAAATTAAAATATCAACCCTTTAAACAGCCTTTATCGCCCTTTTTATTGTCCTTCTTTATTAAAAATTTCCGCGCAGTTTACACATTAAATTTGAACTCGAAAAGTGTTCAAAGTTCAGTTTATTTTCATCAAACGCCAAAATTTCCGCGATAGTATTAGGAAAGCGAATCATTTACTTTCGTTTTTCAAAATAACGTGTTTACTCATACGAACCACGACTATGCAGTTTTACGATATGAATTAACCTCGTGGATTTGCTATGTAAATAAACAATATGTCGAAATATATTAAATTGTAGGTATATTGCGCCGTACTTACATGATATGCATTGTTTTTTAACCTATATTGTTATTTTTGCCTTTAAACCGTATTTATTTATCATAAGAAAATTCCACGGATTAAAATATGACAATAGATTTGGAAGATTACACAATTACACATAACTTGAACGTTTGATAACAATTTAAAGCTCCATAATACATTAACAAAGGAATTAATCCGTATACATGTTGTGCCAGCTCGATACGCTCAAATTTACTCTCAGTGTGTTAAGCACTAGCAGGTATGAGATTGGAGAAAGAATGCCTGCATGTAAACATTCCCTTCCCTCGCATTGGTGAAAATTCCGCATTGAATGTTTTGAAATGACACGACGTGCATAATATGACCAATTTACTACTAACTTATATCACAAAAAATTACACCATCATTTATATAAAATTAGCGACCTATCAAACTTGTCGTGTGCCCACAACAGCAATAATAAATTAAATCATGGTTGGTTTATATAATTGTGTGTTGTGTGTGTTCCAAGGATATTACCTTTACTAGCCTTTTCACATTAGCGGAAGCCGGGAATCCGGGAGACGTCCGACGCTATCGAAGTGGATTGAGTCTTATGAGTCCTTTTACGCGCACAACCGACTTTCCGCGTTCTCAACGTATGAAAGGTGCTCATAAGATTCCATACACTTCGATAGCGTCGAACGTGGCCCGAATTCCCCCGGCTTCCGCTAATGTGGAAAGGCAGTTAAGGGCCATATTAGCAACATTGGACTTAGGACCCATAGAATACTCTAAATGTGGGGTGAAGTCATAAAAGTAAGCTATTGCCAATAAATACAAATGCATTTTAAACAAAAGTAAATACTATCAGATTAGCCAATCTTTTTGGGTTAATATTATTACAACTTACCCTTTATAAGCAGATAAGCTGCAGATCAGTAACTACTAAATTTTGATGGTATTTATTATGTAAATTTTTATCAATGGCCTTGATTATGTATTTGGTTATATATAATAATATTCTTGTACTTAATGGTTCTCACTATCTCATATGCGACACGCGGTTATTATAGTGATATCATTTGACTTTGACTTCGTATATTTTATTACGCATTTTATAATTTTAAATGTGTACAAAAAAGTCTGCCAAAATATCTTCTATTTAGGCAATCATAAGCTTCTAGATAAGCACATTTTAATATAATTAAAAATTAAGTAAGAATATTACAGTGGCGTGCAGTCCATGGAAGCTTTTTATATTTAAGATAGAAAACATTTATTTAGGCTATATTAAAAAGTTTAAAATACCCTCCTCATCTAAGCTGGCTGAGGTTAATAACACGCAGTATCCGGAAAAAAATAATGTTTGGGCTGGAATATTTCAAGACAGGATTATAGGCCCGTATTTTTCAACGAAAACTTGACCGGCAAAATGTATCTAGATTTTTTGCAACTGGAGTTAATTCCTGCTTTGGCTCAAATGTATTCAGGTAATGAACCGATTTACCCACTCCGACTATGTGGTTTCAACAAGACGGCGCACCTCCTCACTATGCTGTACCTGTCTGGCAGTATCTTAATGAAATATTTCCTAACAGATGTATAGGACATCGTAGCCCTGTCGAGTGGCCGGCCAGATCTCCGGATTTGACTTCCCTAGTTTATTTTTTATGGGGATTTTTAAAAAGCAAACTTTATTTCAATAAGCCTCCCAATATCGATGCCTTAAAAAATCGTATAAGAGATGAAATTCGACAAATCCCAATTTCTTTTATTCGCAACGTGCAACAAGCGTTCATCGATCGGTTAGGATACTGCCAAGAAGTGAACGGGCAACAGTTTCAGCATTTGTAACGTTAAAATATGCCCCTTGTAGCAAAATATGTATTAAAAAAATAAATTCCAGTGAGTTTTGTATCGTCGTTAAACAGATATTTTTTTGCCCAGTAAAGGTATAAAAATAGCGTCTTGGTACTGACCGGGCCTATTCAAGTAGTGGTTCTAATATACGTATTTTTAGTGCATTTTTATTCTTGACTATATTAAGAATTTTTACCTGTATGTTTTTAGGTAAGCATACTATTTTTTGCTAAGGTTAATAATGAAGTTAAGTGTAATTATAATCTTATTAGAATCTTATTATCACTTAGTAATGTGTACAATATAGGCTAATTTGTAAATTTATGTTTTTAGAACCACTTGAGGCAATAATATACGGGCTCAAAGGAACTGTCTTTGAAATATTTTATTTGAAACCCCCATTTTTGTTACACCCTTAATTGCTGTTTACAAAGTAAAATAAATTATTTTTAATTGAATTTTCGCTATTCTAAAATTATGGCATATGTAACATTGATTACTCGAAAACAGTTGAAGATAGGCATAGGATAATGTACATGAAATGTGTCTAGAATTGTCCGTAATTTTAAATAATGTCAAAATGTACAGGTGGCGCCATTTAAAAAATGAAGTCGATCCCGGTTCTGCTGTTTTTGAAACATCCTGTATAAATTCTTTTCTTTCAAAAATTTTTAAACCTAAAAACTACTTCGTTTACCTGAAAAAGGTATTTTTCAAGACTTCATGGCCTCACTGTATAAAATTAACTACAAACACTAAATTTAATACCAATAATATTTAAACTAATAAATTATCCTAAATTTATTTTTTTGTCAGAAATATTCGTTAAGGTACCGCTCAAAACTTCTAAATATCTAAATAATCTAAGGAAGCTTTTGAAATCTACAAATTGTGCCAACATTTTATTAAAATCAGATTGTGGCTATTAGGGATATTGATAAAAACTATTTTTTAAGGTTAGCGCCTTGTATCTGGCAAGAAAATACATTTTCGGTCTTATGATTATATGAACTTTTCTTTACATTTTTTGATGCAGAATCTGTCTTTAAATTTCCTTAACAACATTCTGTAAAACTCTGTAACGAAAACGATTTCATTTGTCTGTCCAAATATTTTCAAATTGAACTATTTTGTGAAGTCTTGATTCGTATATTGTAATTATTTTACATGTTTACAAAGGTGGGTTTTTTGATGGGCATAATCATTCACACTTGGGAACTTTGATTATAGTCCATGTGGCAGTGGCGGCGCCAGCTTTTTTTTAAGTTGGGAAATATCCGGCAGAGAAATTTAGAGGGTGGGCAGTAAAATGTGCAGTGCAATTATATAAATAAAATTCAGTACAAATATTTAAGAAGCTTATTTTTAAGGTCCCATAAACTTGAAACAAAAACCCCATTTAACCTGCAATCATCGCAAATTGGGTAAAAAAACTGTGGCATCATTTTCGCATCAAACCTCACGAAAATTTGCACATCACTATCAGTTAAAAAGTTGTATTTATTGTGTGTCTTCAAGAAGGGTAAAAACCCATTAATTTATTAAAGATTCTTCCACCATAGGGGGTAATAATGGGGGTAAAGCCTGTTGATGACCAACATTTTATGTGTAAGATCAATTTAAAAAGTCAAGCTACACCAGCATAATGGCACAAAAAAAATCAAATATTTAGTTTTTTGCATTTTTGTGACAAAACAAACGGTTATCGAAAAAATTGTTTGCTTAGAAGGCTGTGTAAACCAAAAATATCTTATTCCCCCCCTTATCTTTTGAATTGGACAAGTTATTTTTTATTAAGTTCTTTATTTAGCAACTTGTACTAATTATAAATTTTACAATGTAGAAAATATATAAATAAATATTAGAAAAAAATACAATTTCAAATAAATAAAATTTAAAAAATTGATATGGAATAAAAGTTACACACTAAATAATACAATTATAAAAAGAATATAAATAAAGATCCTTAAAAATACTAATTAAAATAAATAAGTAAAATCAAAACATTCGTCTAGAATAAAAATTAGCCAACAATACAACATAATAAGCGTCAAAATATTAAAAAAAAAACAATTAAGTGTATAGAATAAGAATTTACACACAAAACAATGCAACAAACTAAACGTCAAAATATATAAAAACAATTAAGTCATTCAACAAAGTCAGTTATAACTATATAAAATTACAGAAAAAAATAAAATAAATAAATAAATAGAGTAACAATACACAAAGATAAAAACAACAAACAAAAAATCCAATTTGAGGGTCAGCAAAGTCAGACGCAAACAAATAAAGAATTAACACAATTAAAAAAAAAAAAAAGTTTTTACAGATGAAAAACCAAGTTACAAAATCTTGCACTCTTTTAGTAAATATTTCTTAAGTTGTGTTTTAAATGTAATAAGTGAATTAGTGTTCTTTAGTTCTTGGGGCAACTTATTAAATGCATCCAAACCTTTGAAAAAAGGGAATTTTGACACATTTTCTTACTTTTTGGTGCAATGAAGAAATCATTTTGTTGTCTTGTATTATGAGAGTGCATGTCACGGTTATAAGTCAACTTATTAATGAGATAAGAGGGAGCACGTCCCAATTTGATTTTAAATATAAACACTAAAACACAATATTTAAAGTACTCGGAGACTGGCAACCACTGTAAGCACTGAAGCATTCTTATGATTGGAGTATATTTGGAGCATTCCAAAATCAGTCTCATAGCCCTATTTTGTAATTTTTGCAATCTATTCAATTCATTTTGATTTAGCATGTATAAAATAGTTGCACAATAATTAAAATGCGGTAGTATTATTGTATTATATATTGTTAGCTTTGACCAAAAAGAGAGACAAGATGAACACCTTGATAAGTAGTTTATAGAATTGCTTAACTTAGAAACCACAAAATTTGTATGATCCTTAAATGTTAGCCTATCATCTACAATAACGCCTACTAACATATTCCTTAAGTTTATAATTAAATTTATTAATGTAAACATTATTCTTATTCCACAAGTCATACATTGGGACAGAAGCAAACATTATATTAGTTTGTGTGCAAAATTTAATCTTTTCATTAATTTTCCTAAACAATGGATATCGATTAAAACTATAAAAGTCATTTAAACCAGCAATTATTACAATGTAATCTTTGGTAGTAAAATCCTTTGACAATTTAATAATTAATAATATTGAGATCGGGTAAAAGGAAAAAAAGGGTGTTACTTAAACTACTCTTTGACATAAAAATATTTTTGGTTCATCATCATTTTATGTTTAAAAATCGGTCCAGTCGTTCTAGAGTTACGGGCTTTTAAGGTTTAGCTCCAATTTGTACATACATTGCGGTTTTTAAAAGTTCTCTCCCCTTAGTTTTTGAATGGTCAAGATATCTAGATCGGGTAAAATTTGTGTAAAATGGTGTCAAATAGAAGTGGAGGTCATGTAGCACCTCGTTTTAAAGGTCCTTAAATTTCCTACTTAACGCCATTTTGTTTATGAAAATCGGCAAGACCGTTCTAGACTCAAATCAATTTCATTAAAACCGCAGTATTTGTACGGTATTTTCAAAAACAAAGTGGCGTTAAGTAAAGAATTTTATTGGGATATTTTATTTTATTTTTAAATTTTACACTAAAATCCGTTTCTTATGACATAGCGCAACATACTGGTAATTTTTAATATTGCGACCATAGATTATTTATTCAAGAATTCCATAATTCGAATTACTTGAATATGAGCTGACTAAATAATTTATATAAATGGAATGGTTTTTTAAACATGACTTTTTTGCGTTCAATTAGCAGGTTGGGCAAACGATTGGGCGAGAGCAATTTGGGTTGGGCGCTCGCCACACCGCGCCTACCCCTGGCGCCGCCACTGCCGTGTGGTGTTGCAATATGAACATTTTTTGTTCAAGTCCCATAAAAACTAGACATTCTGTTGTCCGGTTTGCTAAGATTTTTCCTACCGGACAGACATCAGGAAAACCGGACTGTCCGGCAACCCTAGTCCCATTATTAAATATTATAACATTTTTAACGCTCAGTAGGAACAAAGTTTAATTCGCATATGATAAAAAGTGGCTCTGGTAATCGTTATGAAAAACTAATTTTTGATTCCTATAATTTTCCTAAATTTTTATTAAAACATATTGCAACCTGGCAAGGCTAAATCGTCACAATTTTTTTCGAAATAATTGATTTTTATAATTTTTCGGAATTTTTATTAACGGCACATGATAGCACAAGTTAAACACAACTCAGAACAATAGTTTAATTTTGCTACTATGCAAAGTGGCAGTGCTAAATCGTCATAAAAATATATATATTTTTACCTGTTTCTTATAATTTTTCAGATCTTTTATTAACGGCACATAATAGCACAAGTTGAACCCAACACAGCAGAATAGTTTAATTCGCTACTATGCAAAGTGGCGGTGCTAACTCGGTTGACAAATGGTTTTTTAGTTAAAAAGCAAGATTCTATTCATTAAAAAAATAAAATAAAATAACGTCACATGATAGCACAAGTTGAGCATAAGTCAGCATAACACCTATTTTGAATGTGGTGCAAAGTGACAGTGCTAAGTGGGTACGAAAAACTACCCCCATTTTGTTTATTTGATATCTCAAAAATAAATGCATAAATAAAGTTTCTTTTAACGGCACAGACTAGCACACAAAAATAATAAATCAAAGGTAAAAACTATTTTTAAAACAAGCTTTTATTTAAATATACTTTTAAGGATTGTTGCAAGAATTATGTAAGTACTCCTGTTTACTTTGTTAAAAATTTACAAACAATCAGATCAAGTATTTAATTAATTTATTATTCTACTCAGGTAAATCTCGCGACAAGCTTTTATAGCATATAAATTGTGTAATGACGGTATATTTTTACAGTAAAAGTTTAAAGAAAAAAGTTAATTTTATTCTCTTTATTACATTTAAATAAAAGCTTGTTTTAAAATATTTTTTTACATTTAATTTATACTTAATTTTAGTTATCGCTGAACTGGTTTCTCAGTCTGTTTATCTTATTCAACGCATCATTGTTCCAAGGTATATTGCCAGTTAATTTTATTTTCTGTTTCAAATAATACTCTTTATTGCCATGCAGTCAATTTTATAAAGATCAATAAATCCATTATGTTTTGAAATGGTCTTGGTTTGGATTATTTTTTTAACGGGAAAAATTGTATTTAAAGATTATAGAAAAATATACATGGCGTTCCATTTAAAATAACAAACTTGCCCTATATACGAAAATTGGCCATTTTCGTAAGAAATTAATGTCACAACCAAATGGCAAGGTTATAAAAAGAAACTTTAAAAAATTTAAGGCTTTCTATGAAAACTGCATTTTGATAATTTTATTTCTTCTAAAATTATTCGCGGTCAAAATGGGTTAAAATATAGTCTGTATTAGCGTTTGACTGATGCATTTATAATCACACAAAATAAAATATGGCAGTTTAATAAAAATAATTTGACATATTTTTAAGTTATAACACGTAGCCATAAGCAATTTCTGTGGGCAATATCACAAAGTGGCGTATCTCAAAAAGTAAGAAAATTGACTAGAGCTGATGTAATTGCTTTTAAAAAGTTGCTTCTTAATATTACAAATTGGCATACGTTAGATTTTGATATCTTTAAAAGTTATAGAAATATAATACTAAGCCAATTTCATTTTACTAAAAAAGAGTAGTACAAAAAATACCTAAAAAGCACCCTTGTGAAATTTAAACAAAAAAGATACGCCGCTTCGTGAAATTGAAGACGATTTATACCATATAATATCTTGTAGATTGCTTATTGCTCGTATGTTAAAAAAAACATAGGTAACTATCTTTCTATGGAATAAAATTCCATTGCGCTTTCAGCCTAGTTTAGGATTATTACATCATCAAGTTTATTTGAAGTTGGCATTTGTAGGCAAATTAAATCAATAATTAATTACTGGGTCCATTACCAATTTTAATATTTGTATTTCGCGTTTGGCCCTAACCCCAAAAATTAACAATTTCAATGGCATTACACGCCAATCTTAACTGACAACTGTTACGGCAACGGGAGCGAAATATCAGTTTATGAATTGAGAGTTATTTCTAAAACAAGTTACACCAAAACTAATTGCTTTTATGATAAAATACCAACCATCCAGTTTTGTTGTGTCAAGGTAGTGTTAAGAAAGAAGATAATAATGCGGAAAAAAATCCATGCAGGTTTGAGGGTCAAAGTGGGTCCTCATAAATCAGAAATACGATGTTTTAGCAAAAAACTTGCTTCTAAGCACTCTCGTTTGCTAAATTTCAATAAAATCAGCGATACGACCGAAAAATAAAAAATTATACAATAAAAAATAGTCCCCAATATAAAACCGGTTTACTTTTTAGGGACTGCTATGAAAGACGAATACAGACTTAAAATTAAATATTTAAATATGTATACCCAGAAACAAAATTACTTGGTATATTTTCTTTATAAATGAATCATATACATTTCGCTAGTCAGTAAATTTTTACTGCGCATGCCCACAAGGGGACTGCGCAGTGCCCAAGTAAGGGTTATTATGATTTTTGCTGCATTCATCCATATTTATTTTTTAGATCTTTGGGCGGAACTCTTTGTTTGACCTCCGAACAGTGCGGACGTGTGTTGAGGACTACAAAGTTCTTCCCGGAGTGGCGGCTAGAGGTGTCGTATTACCGTTTTTTGCCTTCGGGGATCAAGGAAAGATTCACGCTAAATTGACGGCATCTTTCTTCTGGATCTAAGCGCTGTGAGCGAAGATTCCTATAAGCTGATGGTATCCTGTTTGGTGGTGAACACGAGGTATTTCCCAAATGGCGGAAAATAGATGGGCGTGCCATGGGAACTGTCAGTAGTGAAAGTGAAGGTTATACGTAACACCAGTAGCAGGTTAGACAGTCGACAATTTATGCATTGCATCGATTGTGGAGTTATTTGTTTTCTTTTGGAATTTCTGGGAGCTACGAGCTCGATTATCCAGATTTTCCGCCGACGAAGCCCTGGAAAGCATAGTCCGGAAGGGGGAGAGTGGTGGATTGGACCTGAAGGGACCAAAACCAAGAAAAAAAATAGAATAGAATAGAATAATCTTTGGGCGAGAGCGGCACCGAGACGGCAACTATGAAAAAACGTCAAATTTATAAAAAGCCAGTAGATGCTTGAAATATTGTTTATATATTTAGGGTTAGGGCAAACGTGACCTCAGATTTGTGATCGAAGCTAAAAAACACACCATTAACAAATATTAAAATCGGCTGTGGACCCGATAAGTAAACATTATATTATCTGAAATAGGGAATTCCAGGCTTCTTGACTTTGCAAAACAACACCATACAACGAATCATGATTTAGTTCTGTTTTTGTAAACATATAAGGGAAAATCACAGAAACCAACCAAAAACGATCACCAAATTACTAATTCTGGCCGACGGCGCGGCGTCGGTCGATTTTACTATCGGGAAATCCCAAATTACGACTAGTGTGGTCCTGTCTCTATTGAAGTAAATGCTTTCAGTGTTGTAAACACTATATTTATTAAAATACTGCAAATTTTGTCATTGGTACCAACTCCTTTTTTTAAACTATAAAAATCCTAAGTATTTGGATAACTGCGCATGTCCAAGAGCACCCTGTAAACCTCCCAGTGTGGGGTTAAAAATTCTCGCGCAGGTCTATTGAAAATACGTAGGAAACGGTTTCTAATAGCTATCCGTTTTATTCTTGAAATCATTGCTTGCAGAATTGTTTTTTTACAAAGGCACTTATCTCTAGCTCTATTTTCACATTTTTGGATTTTGGGGTCCTTGTACAAGACGATGTTTCTCAAGGTTAAGCATTTGCCATATTTAATATGGATTTCTTAGGATAAAATGTTTTTGTCCATTTGTGCAATTATAAAATCCATTCTATAAGTGGTACATTGTTTTAAAAGAACAAAAAGTAATATACATTGTATAGTGAGGCATTATTAGTTACACTGGTTTTCCTTAAGTCTTTCTGGAGCACAAGCTACATTCTGAAAATGCTATCGCTGCTTTTTTTTAGTTTTGCTTTAAATGTGATGTTTTTAATTTGTAGTGTCAGAGTACCGTGGGTGTTAGCCGCGCTCATTGCTGCACCGATATAATTGGCAACGACGATCACCAAAGTCAAGCAACGTGGAGCGCGGCTATAACTTGTATGGGTGGCCGGGTGTCCAACGCACACAATGCTCGGGGTTATCCAAGTTAGAATGAATGACGAGTAAATGCGAAGAAATAGGGTTAAGGCACAATAAAGCCCTTAGTGCTGCAGTGCACCACCTAGGAAGGGGTTGATCAGACCTAGGTGAAAGACCCGAACGGGTGAAAAAAATCGTGCGTGTCGTGTTATTAGATATTTAATAAATCTTTTCCTCCGTTTCAAAATTGTTCAAGCTATCAAACATGCAAATTTTGCATATCCTAGCACCTTTTAGACAACGCTGTAGTGTCACAACGGACGTTATTTTAAATGACTACTATTTAAAAATGTCTCTTCGGCTGGGGATCGAATTTGGGGTTTCTGGCTTAGAGATTAAAGACTATTTTACCTACTGCGCTACCGGGGAGACACGGGGTATCTTTAACGTCGTTTTTTTGCAACAGTATTTGTTTTCTTAATTACCATTACGAAAATAAAAGTATACCATTATAAAAGATTCTCTCGTTTGAAACCAAAGTATTTTATGTTATTAACTTTATTTTGTATCCATTTAATTTTTTTAACTAAATTTTTTATAAATCCTCTAGTTAGAATTTTCATTTGTTGATTCAGTAGGTACTTCTTCTAAGACCTCGGGAAAAACTGGTGGAGTATCGGGTGGAAAAGGTGGAAGCCCAAATAACTGTGGAATCATATACTCAAAAGAATCAAGCCTCAATGTTGCCATTTTCCATATGTCGTAAGGTACATGATCTTCAGGAATCATGACTACTTGCATTTTAGCAGCAAGAGCTGCTTTTACGCCATTTGCTGAATCTTCAAATACCAGACATTTTGATGGATCTGGTGATTCATCAAATCTTGAAGCACAAATTAGGAATATATCGGGCGCGGGTTTACCAACTTTAACTTCGGGATCAGAACCTCCGCATACAATATGATGAAAATGACTGAATAAGTCCGAAAATTTCTTAGTTTTTAATCCAGTGGCTTCTTTTTGTGAAGACGTAGCAATTGCTATTGGTATATTATTGGTGTAAAGATGCTGAATCATTTTTTCAGCACCTAAAATATAAAAGGCAACTAATTAAAAAGTACATAACATTTTTTGACGACTAATAGTTGGCTCAAAATCACCAAGTGGCAAAATTTTAAAATTGAATTTATGCACGGGCGTAGATATGATTTTTAAATGATTACATCTAAAAACTGGGACATGGGACCCACACCAAGTATATACCAGATGCCTTAAGAGGAACACTTTGGTAAAGAAAATTTTAATTTTTGAATTTGCGAACCCCCCACTTTTATAAAATCCAAGTTTTGAAAGCGGAACCTCTTTTTGTATTTATTTGATAAGTTAATTAAATTTTATCGACAAATTACAAATTTAGTAAAAATATCTACTTTTTTCTTTTAATTAGAGTCATCTAAAAATTTTGCATTAGAAAATTGTAGATTAAAAAAGAATTAACTGGCTATAATATTTAAAAAAAAATAGATAATTTTGCAAAATTTAAAATTTGTCAATGAAGTTTGATTAAATTTACGAAAAAAAAAATACAAAAAGAGAATTTGCTTTTAAAACATGGATTTTATAAGGGGAGTTACATTATTTTTTACTTTTGCGATTATTTTTTCAGTTTTTTTTTCGGTCTATCAATTTTCCATCTTATCCATAATCATAACATTTTTTTGCTTCCTAATTATTCCAGAAAGGTCATTGTCCTCTCAAAAGTATGTCATCATGATTGGGAACGTTCTCGATATGATCGTTCCTGAAATGACGAATTTAAATTTGATTTTGCAGCTATTTACCGTATTTACCGTCAAAGTTTGGAATGTTGCCAACAGATGGCAACCCACTAAAAAATTTCTTCTCCATTGAGTGGCAAAGTTTGAAATATTGCCAACAGATGGCAACCCAGGTGTTGTTTTTATAATATAATGGAATTTTTTCTTCCTGGCGATTAAAAACAAGATAACGGGATACTTTTTGCAGATTATTGCATTGTCATGGGTCATTAATATGTGTGCAAAGTTTCAAAGAAATCGAATAGCTGGAAGTTGGTTAAAAATTAGGCTCAAAGATTCCGTTACATAGATAGCCAGATTGATAGATAGATAGTTACAACCCAAGTTAATAAAAGCGTGTTAATAAAAAGAGCTCTAGCTCTTTACTGCTTCTAATTTCCTTGCACTGCCAAGGTTAGTTTATATTTATACTGGGAATAGGTTGCCACACATCCTCAACTTTTAGACGGTTAGAGGTCGGGGACGCAAGGAAGGGCACCCCACGGAGAAAAGTTGGCAAGACTGGGTAAAATCAAAGCTGATGATCAATCCAGTGGCGTTTAGAATTTGCGCATTTTATTTTGCATAGTTTTGGAAGTGATATTTGTTGAAAGATGTAATTCCAAATGTTTTTTATTTAAAGTAAAAGAATTTACAACTTAATAACAATTAAAAACTGTTACTATACGGTAAATGTAAAATGTTTAGGGTTTTAACTATTCATGCAGTAAAAGGTGTTTTATTTCATTATTTTAAGCTAATAAATTTATTTCCGGGACAATGTATTGATGTACGCTTTGTAGATAACGAGTTAAAAAGTTAATATTACTTGATTAAAAATTATTACGTGTGCAACACTCTTAACAGCCGATTATATTTTGGTTTCCCTTTCCAATAGTCCCTAGCATTTAATAGTTGGGGTCACTATACACGGTGATTCAAAAATCGATCACGAAACTTAATGGGGTGATTCTACTTGACAAAATAAGGGTAGAGCTACATATATTTTTTTTTTGAAAATGTCATTCGTTTTCGAGTTACAAGCCGTCAAAGTTTAATTTTTATTTTGGTTTTTTGGCCATATTGCATTTATTTTTTAAACAATCCAGTTTCAGGACCAACTAAATAATCCTTACCTATTGCCCCAAAATTTTGAAAAAGGTCAAAGCTGCGTTATTCTTAAAGCATTTAAGTATATTTAGGTCATTTTACAAAACAAAGGTAAATTTTTGTTTTTTTTGTGGTTCAATAAGGCTAAAATTTAAAAGTTCCTTTGGATTAATGTTCCACATCATTTTCTTTTTATAAGGACGCCTTTACACTTTATATTTTTAAATCTATGTATGTTCATGTCTTCATTTTATGTTAAGATTAATCCTAAAATCGATTTTTCAACTTTTGTGGGGGTTCTTCTTATTGTCATAAATACAATAATATACAGGATGTCTAAAAGGTACGGAAAAAAAACACAAATTCCGACCTT
>JACEGR010011665.1:0-14145 GCA_014170235.1 Listronotus bonariensis | reverse complement strand
ATTTATTTTTTATTGCACACATTTCGTGGGACGCGGCGGTGGAACAGCGCTAAAACAGCTGTGCGGAACACACTTGCAATTTTTAAGTGCGAAATTATTAAAAAAAAGATTTTTTAGATTTTTTTCCAAATCAAAATACCAACAACCATATTTTTACAATTATTGCAACAAATATTTTCTCAGAAAACCCACTTCTCGACCAGACTAAAGCCGGCTGTCCATGAGAGCGGTTTTCCGCTCGCGGATGATAATTCAGCGTTGTAATTGGTTAGTGCAAATTTAAAATGCTTTTCCCGCCATTTTCGACGCGGATCCGCAAAAAGTTGAGATGAAGTTAACTTTTTGCGTTTTCCACTAGATTGTGCGGATTTTTCAAATTAATAGCCAGGAACTACAACCTTGAACTAGTTGATGAGCTTGATGAGTTGTTGCTTGAAGATAAGACAAGACGTTAAAGATCCATTTTAAATAAAAGAAGTGTTATGGACGACATTAACTACACTTATTTTAATTATTTACTTCAGTTTGATATTTGCCGAAAAAAAAGATATTTATCATACTTTCAATACGACCAAAAAGGCAAAAAAGGAGGCACAGGTTTTGGGTTAGAAATTTTTTGTGAAAACAAAAGTTCATAGCCAATATTATACTTTATTAAAGGAATTAAGTAAACATGATGATGATAAACACTTCAATTATTTAAAAATGTCCAAGAAGCATTTTGACAATTTGTTACAGAAAGTTGAGTCAACTATTAGCAAGTCCCACACAGTTCGTAAGCCAATAACTGCAGGCGAGCGTCTAGCTTGTACTTTAAGATAAAAAGGTAACAAAAAAACTGTATGTGGTAAATAAAAGACTACGACAAGCTATTAACCAAAGTTGCCTAATTTGCTGGATTTATTATTATCCATAATCCAATCCATTTGCCATCCCACAGCCGGATAATGATTGACATCTAGTGACCTTCACAACCGTAGTATCAACCCAAGAAAATTCTAACATAAAATCAAAACTTTGACTCCCAGTATATCGCAAGCGATCAACCTTTCGATTAAGGTAAATTGCATTACCAACCAAAACGTTGTATTTTGGTCCAAAGAGTCTATGGTAGCATTTTGTAGAGACCTTTTAGAGATAACCTGTATATTAATGGACAAAAACAAAACTTTATATTTTGGCACTCAGAGCATTTCCACTCATCAATACTTGTCTTTAGTCTCAAGCAATTCATTTCAGGTTGCTGTTCTATGCGACTGTTCAAGTTTTATAAAAGAAATTGAAACTATACAAATTTTCTAAGAGCTGCTTTTACAATGTCGTATTAACAAACTAAGAGTTAAATTATTATGTGGTTGAAGTCCTAGCTAAATTTTAAAAGCTGTCAAATGCATTGTCACCTAGATTTACCAAATATGGTTCGCTTCTAGGGTAGGAGTATCCTATTTGTTATTTTAGGTAAATTCTTATCTAAAACATTTTTTTTGTATTTTAAATTGACTAAACAATTCGTATTTAGTTGACAATGTCTTGCTATAAGTATGTCATTATTTAAAACTGGAATTATCACATAAATAGCATCTTCCCTGATTCTCTTGTTAATAAAATTAACTCTAAGATTAGATTAGAATAGGGACGGGATAACCCATACACGGAAGTCGCTCGGCTTATTGTGCGCTCTATCTTTTACGTCTGGGTGATGTCAGCCAGATGGGACCTACAGCTTAACGTGGGTTCCGAACCACGGTCCTATGAGCGACAACTTAAGACCTCGTCCCCACCCAGGGCACTACTGAACCTACCAACTGAGTGGGGTCCGCATATCTACGGTTGCGCAGGACACGGCAAAGTGTGTCCCGGCGCCCTGGTCCTTTGGTGGCCTTCAGCGTCGATACATTTTGCAATTTGTCCGTCTGGTGTTGAGCTAACCACTAAATTTCCGACCAACTTATAAATAAGTATTTGGCCTCAGCAGGATTCGAACCCGCCCCACGTCCGTTGTGCGCTCAACGACTTTACGCCTTACACGCTACGCCATCACCGGATAACTATAAATAACTCTAAGATACTTTAATATAGTTTTTCATAATTTAAAGAACAAGAATACCATTGAATATATATTCTCGTATTCCCAATTTGGAACAGATAAGCAACATTTTTAATTTTATGACATTATAAAAGTCTACTTTAAGGATTTTAATATTTAAAATAGGGAAAAATGATACTTTTATACTGTTAGAGCTAGTTTTTTTTTTTTTAAAGAAGTATTTTTAAACATTTTTAATAATTTTAAAACTATATATATAGTATAGGTTTTGCAGTATCAATGACACATTTACACAATTCATTTTTAAAACCAAAATGAAAAAATAATAAATCCTTTAAAAAAATCAAACCTATTGCTATGCGAGATCTCTCTCAATACAGAATCGAAGTAATTTACTCGGCCGCATTTTGAATTAAATAATGCAATAAATCTAAAAACAGGAATATATAAGCGCTTAAAAAATTTAAAATCAGAAATGTATATTATTAAAATGTCAACAGCCACCCAATTGTATTGTTTCTCTGTAGGTGCTGTCGATTAGCAAGGAATATTTATAAAATTTGCTAATACCACTCGGTAAAAAAATTAAATTGCAAAACAACTGGATAAAACAAAGAAAAAACTAATTAGTTTATTGGCAAAAATTCGCATACGCATACAAATTTTTGTTTTTAAATTTATTTGTGTTGTGTCGTTGTATATTTCCCTATCGCTTTATAAAAAGTTGCATTTTTTTTTTGTATAAACGGTGGATTCAACTATGTAAGTGCCCACCCAAAAATGTCACTGGCCGGTCCTACGTGTTGGTTAGATCAAGGTGAGGCATTATAACTTACGAGCTAGAAGCTTCGAAAAAATTGGAGATATTGCGATCGGCATTCCGAAACACCTCTGTATATCAAATTCTGATTAATTCGATGAGCCGATTATCCCACAAAATTTGGAAGAAAAGACTGTTTCTATTAAAATAAACAATTTGTTGTATAAACAATAAATATAACAATAAATTGTATATATATATATATATATATATATATATATATATATATATATATATATATAATATAAATATTGACAACCGCTGGGCGTATCGTATCCAAAGTGAATACTAGACAGAAATTTCAAGTGCCCAATTATTTAATTATTACGAAATGAAGTAGTCCATGCTCTTAGTGGCGTTATTTGGCAGTATTTTATTATTTGTCTAATCAATATCTTAGATTGATGAGAAGATTGGTGCAATCTGGTAGCTGGGACTTACCAAATTATTTTTTAACTTTTAGTACAATTAAACCGTTTAACATAAAAAAACATTTATATAATTTATTTTCAAGTTTTTAGTTTTCTTCTAAGTTGATACTTCTTATTCTATTGAGTTCATTTATTGCCTCACTATAACTAACCAGAACTAACCAATGATTTTATTTTGAGGTAGTTGTGGAAAATACGTATTTCACCATTTGGTGGCGGCAGCCATCTTGGATATTAATTTTTTCATAGTGAGCTCTATTCTATAAATCAAGCCCTTTTATTTTGATACTCGTATTGAAATGGTTCTGGAAAAAATATATAATCCGCCATTTTGTGGCGGCAGCCATCTCAGATTTTAATTTTTTCATAGTTAGCTCCATTTTACCAATCAAGCCCTTTTATTTGATACCCCAAATAAAGTTGTAGTGAAATAATATCAAAGACAATTGTAGTTTAAAACTACAATTTTATTGTCTTTGGTAATATCTAATACGCCATTTTGTTTCGAAAGCCATCTTGGATTTACAATCATAAAGAATATGTATATTATAGGTTTGTTCAGCAGAATGTTGGAAACATGTTAGCAACAATCGTAAAACGCAGAAATTGTTACAAACATTAGTCAGAAATGTTGGCAACAGTTTTCTGCTGAAACGAAAAATTAACAAGGCGTGCATACTGCTTATACGTCAATACAAGAAAGGTTATGTTAAAAATTTGTCAGTAATGTTTAAAAAAGTTTGAATACTTCTTAAACAGTTTTCAACATTTTTCCAACATTTTAAAACTACTGCTGGAACAACAAACAATTATATAATGTTACAAACATGGCACTGCTGGAACGACAAATTTGACGTGCGCAGAATCCGAGCGGCTGCAAACATTTCTGACAGCCTGCTGGAACAAACCCTATATTGTATTGTCATTCCAATTTCAATTACTGACCCAAACAAATAATAAATAACCAGGTCAAGTTAAGTAAAACTGTTTAAAAACAATACTTTTTTGTCTTATTTAAAAGTTCAAAGCTCCTATTTTCAAAACACCACAAACAAATATTTAATAGGTAGTTTCATTAACCT
Source organism: Listronotus bonariensis (assembly GCA_014170235.1). Lineage (NCBI taxonomy): Eukaryota > Metazoa > Arthropoda > Insecta > Coleoptera > Curculionidae > Listronotus > Listronotus bonariensis. The sequence goes on along the minus strand of JACEGR010011665.1, from coordinate 9,765 downwards.
TTATTACCATAACTAATTAAAAAACAAAATTCATAAATATTTAAAAACAATTTAGAACAATTATAGTCGTTGTTTAAACTACAACAATAAAAAGTGTAGGTGCGATATGATTTGCTTTCATTTTAACATGACAATGACATTTCTTGTTATGGAAAAATACGTAACATGATATAGGATCATAAAACTTTGTTACATGCTGCCCACGCATAGTACAAAAATGTTTGCGGGAATATTTATGTGAACTTACATTTATGAGGTACTATATACACATATACAATTAATTCTTAATAATATACTTGGAATTTGTTAGCAATAACTTTATACATATACATACATAATTAGCGAACTATGTGGAGAACTGCTTTATTTATGATTTCTTAAAACCTTTATTCTTGTTGAATAACTGAGTGGCTTTACAGTGACGCAAACAGAGCGCTCCCGAGTAGCTCAGGAGCATTTCGTTCTACTTTATGGCGTTCCAGTGACGGAAAGTGTTATGCACCTGAACTACTCCGTTATTCTTTCCCCTTGTCCCTCATGCACCAACCCCTCTTTTGCTTTTTGTGCTTCAAACGTGTTTTTTTTGTGGTTAAGGATGGATTTTTAAAATTATTTATTTAAAATGGAATTAGATATTAAAAATAGATTATTATTATAAAGCCAAGAAAGGTTAAAAACAACGAAATTTTAAAAATTCTTAAAGTATCTCTCTTTCCTTGTCTAAGGATGCGTTCCAGTGACTAACTTTTAGAGCAGTTCAAGAGCTTCAAGCCCTGGAGCGTGACGCACAAAAATTTTCGTCACTGGAAAGCAACCCGGATATATCTACTTCATTTTTTCAAATTAACAAAAACCATAATTTCAGAATAATTTTAGAGTATTATGGTGGGTTTACATCTGACATTTATTGCATGATAATTTATGTCAGACAGAAATTTTGGCTAATGAAAACGGTCAGAAATGTATTCTATTCTATTCTATTTTCGGTTTTTGACTTTTACACGTAATGTATTCAGCCATAGTCAAAGGGTGGTGGTCAAAAATGTATATCCGATAGAAATGTCCTATTGTTTACATTAGCCAGAATTTCTGCCTGACATAAATATCATGCAATAAATGTCAGATGTAAACCTACTCATAAACCTTCATAAGCTTGCGAAATGCGATTTGCGAATCGTGTACTGATTGGTCAATTTGTAACGAAACATTTGAAAGTCGTTACAAATTGACCAATCAGAACAAGTTTCGCAATTCGCAAATTGCATTTCGCAAGCTTATGAACTAAGCTTTGCCGGCTGTCCATGAGAGCGGTTTTCCGCCCGCGTATTTTAAATACGCGCAGAAAACCCGCTGACACGTCCATTGTAGCGGAAAATATTATTTATTTTGAATAGGTTGATTTTATGTTAGAATTTTCTTGGGTTGATACTACGGTTGTGAAGGTCACTAGATGTCAATCATTATCCGGCTGTGGGATGGCAAATGGATTGGATTATGGATAATAATAAATCCAGCAAATTAGGCAACTTTGGTTAATAGCTTGTCGTAGTCTTTTATTTACCACATACAGTTTTTTTGTTACCTTTTTATCTTAAAGTACAAGCTAGACGCTCGCCTGCAGTTATTGGCTTACGAACTGTGTGGAACTTGCTAATAGTTGACTCAACTTTCTGTAACAAATTGTCAAAATGCTTCTTGGACATTTTTAAATAATTGAAGTGTTTATCATCATCATGTTTACTTAATTCCTTTAATAAAGTATAATATTGGCTATGAACTTTTGTTTTTCACAAAAAATTTCTAACCCAAAACCTGTGCCTCCTTTTTTGCCTTTTTGGTCGTATTGAAAGTATGATAAATATCTTTTTTTTCGGCAAATATCAAACTGAAGTAAATAATTAAAATAAGTGTAGTTAATGTCGTCCAAAACACTTCTTTTATTTAAAATGGATCTTTAACATCTTGTCTTATCTTCAAGCAACAACTCATCAAGCTCATCACATACTTCAAGGTTGTAGTTCCTGGCTATTAATTTGAAAAATCAGCACAATCTAGTGGAAAACGCAAAAAGTTAACTTCATCTCAACTTTTTGCGGATCCGCGTCGAAAATGGTGGGAAACGCATTTTAAATTTGCACTAACCAATTACAACGCTGAATTATCATCCGCGAGCGGAAAACCGCTCTCATGGACAGCCGGCTTTAGTCTGGTCGAGAAGTGGGTTTTCTGAGAAAAATATTTGTTGCAATAATTGTAAAAATATGGTTGTTGGTATTTTTGATTTGGAAAAAATCTAAAAAATCTTTTTTTTAATAATTTCGCACTTAAAAATTGCAAGTGTGTTCCGCACAGCTGTTTTAGCGCTGTTCCACCGCCGCGTCCCACGAAATGTGTGCAATAAAAAATAAATATAATATATTTTTCTAAATAGTAAATAATAATAAATTTTAATAAATTATTGTGTCATCTTGACACTTAAAGAAGTATAGGTTCTTTGACAAAAACTTCTTAACCTAATTCCTGCTAAAGTTATTCAATTGTTAATAAACTTATGTTTCATAGGCTAGTTGTTACAAAATCTCTTGTAACAAAATAAATACTGTACCAATAATGTTTTTCCTTTTGAAAACTCTTGTTAATCATAGTGAACAAGATTCAGTTTTAAAAATTAATAAAAGTTTTTCATTTGTTTATCATAATTTTTTAAATTAACAAAAATTAAAAATCTGCTCCCGCACTCTGTAATTCGATAGAAAGAAGGAAAGAAATTTCCTTTCTATTTCTTGTCTGTACTCTATTTCTATTCTATTTCTATTTTTTTTCTTGGTTTTGGTCCCTTCAGGTCCAATCCACCACTCTCCCCTTCCGGACTATGCTTTCCAGGGCTTCGTCGGCGGAAAATCTGGATAATCGAGCTCGTAGCTCCCAGAAATTCCAAAAAGAAAAAAATAATTCAACAATCGATGCAATACATAAATTGTCGGCTGTCGAACCAAGATCTGCTACTGGTGTTACGTATAACCTTCACCTTTACTACTGACAGTTCCCATGGCACGCCCATCTATTTCCCGCCATTTGAGAAATACCTCGTGTTCACCACCAAACAGGATACCATCAGGAATCTTCGCTCACAGCGCTTAGATCCAGAAGAAAGATGCCGTCAATTTAGCGTGAATCTTTCCTTGATCCCCGAAGGTAAAAACGTTCGTACGACACCTCTAGCCGCCACTCCGGGAAGAACTTTATAGTCCTCTACGCACGTCCGCACTGTCCGGAGGTCAAACAAAGAGTTTTGTATCATCATATCATCTGTATCATTCTTTCTTAATAGTTCGTAAACTGGTCCTAAAAACGTTGGGTTCTTGTGGAAAAATGCACCGTTTATAGAAAAATGTACTTGTTATTTTTTAAATATATTTGTCTTTGTTTTTACTTATGTTTCATATGCTACATTTATTTGGCATATTCACTCATATTTTAATTAGTCCAAGTTCATTAAATTTCCGGATTTTAATAGTTTATCTTTTGCTTAAATAAAATGTATCTAGCTTTTTTCTATTTTGTATAAAAAATATAGAGGAGAAAAAGGTAGCGACACAATTTGCTTCTAAAAGGAGAGAGTTAGCGGGATAATATATAATATTATTAATCCCTTTGAATTAGCAAAAATTGAAATTTAGCGGTGTTTTAGATTGCATGGATTTAATGAAAAAAATTATTCGTGAGCTCAAACCTCGTCTAAGTGTTAAAGTTTAAACAAAACACAATATAACAACATAACATAAACGAATATATAATTTTCACAAAACACTAAATAAACACATAGAGGGGATATGTAGTAAAGCAATGAAGATGTTGGGTTTTATCATGCGTAATTCTAGAAACTTCAACAACATCCAAACTTTGAAAACCTTATATTTCTGTTACGTCTGCTCTGTTCTTGAATATGGTTCTATTATTTGGCACCCGATTTACAACAAGTACATAAATCAATTAGAAAATGTCCAAAGAAAATTTGTAAAAATTCTTGCATTTAAAGGTAGTGGACATTTTCCACCGAGGGGTGTAGACCAAGGAGAGCTTCTTGAACGGTTTCAGATTCCCTTTTTGAATAATCGTAGAAAATGTATATCAATTCAATTTTTATTTAAAGTCTGCAGATGCCTTGTTGATTGTCCTGAATTATTGTCTCAGATAAATTTTCATGTTCCTTTTAAATCTGTTAGACTATCTTCTACATTTCACTTACCTACACCTTCTACTAATGTTTTGATTAAAACACCACAATTTCAAGCTATGCGCCTTTTTAATGAGACTTGTAACGACATTGATGCTTACGACCTGTCTACAATTCAGTTTACTAAATTATTAAAACATAGGTTATTATGGACTGCTTAGATTAACTTCATTAGTCTTAAGTTTAGTTAATACTTTTTTTATATTATTATATTTTTGCCATGCAATGATTTTTTTTTCATTTATTATTAATGTGTATCAAATTGTCTTATAAATGGATTACTACAATAAAGATTATTATTATTATTATTATTTTTTTTATTGCGATCACAAATTGCAATGTCGTCAATGTTCCCGCAAACACCCGCTTATAAAAGAATGAACAAGAAAAACAAACGTCCAGCAGGTAAGAAGAGCGAGATCACTTTATACAAAACGCCATACAATAGAACAGGATAAATGATAAGAAAGATCCAAATCGCCTTTCTATTTCCAGGCGTTCGTGTTGTCCATTCGTGAGTGCGGAACGAGCCGAAAGACTTTACGGAGTTCGAAATAGACAAGAAATAGAAAATAAAGAAGAAATTTCTTTCCTGGCGAGATACGGAGTTCAGGCGCAGAGTAAATATTATGATATAAATTTTACAGGCCCAACGATTTTATATTTGTCTGATCAGTACCTCAGATTGATGAGAATAGTGGTACAATCTAGTAGCTAAGACTAACAGATTTATTTTTAAAGCTTTTAGTACAGTTAAACTGTTAAACATATTTTTTTTATAAAATTTAATTTTCAAATTTATAGTTTTCTTGTTGATACTTCTTATTGCATTGAGTTCATTTATTGCCTCACTATAACTATCCAACGATTATATTATTTGTCTAATCAATACCCCAGATTGATACGAAGATTGGTGCGATCTGGTCGTTACGATCCTTCGACTTATTTTTTAGCTTTTAGTACATAACCTACATAATTTTTATTTTAATAAAACCGTTTAACACATTTTTTTAAATATAATTTATTTTTAGGTTTTTAGTTTTGTTGTTAGTTGATACTTCATATTCTCTTAAGTTCATTTATTTCATTTTTAGCGGCGGCCATCTTGGATTTACAATTATAATAATGTATAATGTATTGTATTGTATTGTCATCAAAAATTAAGAGAGGGTACCAAATTTCAGATTGATCTGTCGTCAGGAAGGGTGTCCAATTCCAATTACTAAATTTCACCCAAATATATACCGGGTGTTGCATCGCCGAGCGGGACATAGAAATCCCATGTAATTTTTAATGGGGTCAATTATTGTCTCCCTAATTATTTTAGAGAAAATTCTATTAAAGTTTATTGAAGAGTATGCAATCTATGTATCCATGGTAAAACTTTAGATTTTTCGGTTAACCCATTGGCTAGTTAGATGCTAATATATTTTAAAAATTGTTACATTATTATCGCCTCATATGTATGAACAACAATAAAAATACCAGTTAGTACGATTTTTTGATAATAATAAAGCACTAAATTTCAAAAATGACAACGTAGTGTCACGCTAACTGGTATTTTTATTGTTGGTCATAAATATAAGGCGATAATAATGTAACAAATTTTAAAAATATATTAGCATCTAACTAGCAAACGGGTTAACCGAAAAATCTAAAGTTTTTACCACGGACGTAGATTTGCATGCCCTTCAATAAACTTTAATAGAATTTTTCTCTAAAATATTTAGGGGAGCCAATAATTGACCCCATTAAAAATTACATGGGATTTCCTATGTCCCGCCCGGCGATGCAAGACCCGGTATAAGAGAAATAAATGAACAGGTCAAGCTGAGTTAAACCGTTAAAAAAATAGTTTTTCTCTGATTGGCAGATGGATGAAGGTCGCTTTTATTTCGAATCTCGGATTATAAAAATGGCTATTATTTAAATGAATTATGTTAAGATGATTACGACACGCCCTGTATACTTCACTTTGCAGGTAGATGCATAACACGAACAAGGGCTCATTTTGACAAGGGCTTAAGTTAAAGGCTGAAGACAACAAATGGCAGGTACACAATTCGATCGACACCTGGGCTAAAGCCATAAAGACTGCGGTAATTTCGGTAAAAATTTTAATTCTGATTGACAACCATACAAGAGTGAAATTAGGCTTAGCATTTTGGAGAAGTGTCCATTAAAAACTTGCTAAAATATAGACCTTAATAGGTAAACTTATTATAAAAATAGTTATTGATTAAACAATGGAAAAAGCTTAAGATTTTAGCTCGAGGTTGTGTTGTCTTCCGACGCGAAGCAAAGGGAGACAATAAACCGAAAGCTAAAATCTAAAATTTTTCCATGTATAAAACACAATTTATGCCAAACATCGTAGGGTTACATTCACGAAACCTGCCAAGTCCGATACGCGAACCACGTGTTTGAGACTTATAGTTTCGTGACTGTAACACTTTCCATTTTTGGTAAAATGTTTAAAATTTGCATGTAAAGACATGGTAAACTTGTCCGACAAAAAATGTGACGCGTTTGCCCAGTCCGACACCCGAAATATGTCAGAATTGACAGGCTGGTTTAAAGCGCAGCTTCCATATATGGCGGTATGAATATTCTTGGTAGACTCGTCAAAAGGAGCCCCCTAAAAGGTTTTAAAAGTGTTCTAATCATAAAGGGAATTTAATTACTGGCCTAGGCGCTATAAATTTATTATCCCAAAAACAAAGTAAACTATAAAAAGTAGGGGATAATTTTCAGAAGCAAAAAGTCATGTAAAATGGAAAAATATTGACATGGTACTTTTTACATCGACAGATTTATCCATTTTTGTAAGTATTATTTAAAAAGAACATCTTTTCTAGCTGTACAGGGTGTGCTAAAAGTATGAACTCAAAGGTTACCAGTAAAATATCCTAAAGGTTGCTGAAAATCAATCACATTTTGGGTTTATTGTATACTAGAGTGTGATAAACCATTCGTAAGTTTTTTTTAGCTATTTAGGATCTTGAAGCATAGTACGAAAAAAATGAGTTAAAGAAGTTGCTATAAGATCTTCATGGTTTTCTGGTTCGTTATTTCTTATACCTTATTATTAAGGAGAGCATTTTTCTCACAATTTACAGAGTGTTTCATTTAAACGTTGCTAAAAAATCTCATTTTTGTATTATTTTGTTAAATCTTTATGACAGTCCACGAAGGATAATGCTTAAGTACAAAAGTACCGTGGGTGTCGAGTTATTAGGGTTTAAGCCATTCCTGTTTCGTTCACGTTGTCCAAGCACTAAAACATGCAGTTTTTACATTTCACAGCACCTGTTAGACAACGCTGTAGTGCCACCACGGAAGAATTTTTTAAATATAGTAAGAACATTTTAAAAGCGCAAATTCGGTACCCTTTGAAAATAATACAAAAAACATTAAAAAGGCCGCCTGCAATCGGACTATTTTTATACAAAGGCGCCGCTATCCTTTACAGCGACGCGCCGATACACTATGGGATAGAAATCCATTATTTTGGCCAAAAAGCAACTTTAAAATTTTAATGGCTTATGCTGTGTATTTCAAAGTAGATACTCCAAACTACATGTACGCAAAATTATAAAAGGATATGACGACTTCTATTGGGGTAATAAGAAACTTGAAAATGTATTTTTAAGTAAACATAAATATACAACATTTAATCTACTTAGTTTATCATTAGCCATGTTTACTAAAAAAAGTAAAAGAGTTTAATTAATAGGTCTGTTCGTAGAGAAATCACAAACCAGTCAGCGCCAATCAGATTTAATAAATACGTCTGGTGACCAGTTGGCAACCGGTCACCTGACTAAATAATAATACCCGATTGGCGCTGACTGGTTTGTGATTTCTCTACGAACAGAGCTAATAAGAGCTATTGTTGTGTTTCCGATGCAGTCTCGCGAAGTCTCGCTACTTTTGTCAAAGATTTTTTTACCTTTTTCTTTCTCAGTTTTTGTACTTATAATTGCCTTCCTACTTTTTGCTACTTCTGAGTGTAGGACAGATACAAGATTTTTTTATAATTTACAACGTTTTCCATTTTAAAATTTAATATGTTTTGTCCTACACTGTAAATCCTAAAAGATAACAGCATTCTGATGAAAGATATGTATTCTACAGAATCTACCCAACAAAACAGTGTTTTTTATTTATTTTATACGTTAAAAACTAAAGAAAGTTGGAAAGATGTATCTCTATTACGCTTCTAAGAATAATTTAAAACTATTTTTCAGATTTAGATGGTCATATTTCCGAAACTAATTGATAGACACATCAAATGTAGTATTTTTTAAAGCATTTTAAAAGAGTTTTTGGTGGTGATATAATATTCAGGGTATTCCATTTAAAAAATTATGCCTATTGTCGTACCCTGCATATCATATGAGATAATAATCATCGGATTACTGATTAAAATACTACTGAATTAACCAAATAAGCTAATATTTTAGTTTATTTTGTACAATAAAAAATATTAATGTTAAGGAGGGGGGGTGTAAATTTATAATAACATATAATAACTTTTAGGTTTCCAAAAAGCATTTGTAATAATTTATAATATTTTTCCAGTAAAAAGCACCTCATTTTAAGTTAGATTGGTAAGTTTCAGAATTTTGACCAAAAAAATAATTTCTATCCCATAGTGCGATGACCAGCTGCATCAACCGGTATATCATAAAGAAATATAGCAAAGGCGGCCGCGAAGACAAGCATGTCGATTTATTTGCTTTAAACTTTTTTGTGATTTTTTTCTTATCAAAGAGCACCGAATTTACATTTTTAAACTGTTCCTTCTATAATTACTACCTACAATTATTGTCTCCTTGGCTGCAAATCAAACCCGGGCGTATGGGTTAAAGATCAAAGACTCTACCCATAAGAGAAATTTTAATTTGTATGTTTGTATGGTTGTTTCTAGAAGCACCCCGTTTAATTTTTTACGTATCAGTTTTAAATTATTCTGCATAAGACGGATTTCTCATTCAAAACCCTTTACAAATGTCCTTAAAAGATCTTGAAATTCTTCCGCCCCAAAACTTCCCAAAGAATATGTAAGCGATATATACGTCTTTAAAAGAACCATACAACTTGTTCTTGAATAAACTTGGGTTGACACACAAAGTGTAGCCAATTACTAAATCATGGTGTAGTACCTCTGGTTGGTGTTTGCACAGAACCGTCTCCAAGGGCCTTTAAAAATGTTTGTTTCTTCTTTTACAATAAGGTATTAGGTCGGGTATAATAAGGCATAGGCGTATCAAAAAGAATTTTTCTTTAAACGTTAGTAAATATGAAATTTATTGACGGACTTCGTAACGTTTTATTTTATTGTTTAAATTGTCAGGCGTCCACAAATAAATAAGATTTTCTGCCGCCACGTCCGCAATACAAATGCAATGATATGTAAATTGTTTTTAAAAAACGATAAAATAGGCTCTTTTATTATTATAAAATCAAAAAATGAACTATTTACAAATTTCCTAATTTAAACTTAAAACTATGTAGCATCCACT
>JACEGR010011664.1:0-14149 GCA_014170235.1 Listronotus bonariensis | reverse complement strand
TGATTAGCATAGTTTTTGTATAAATAGAGTTGGGACACCCTATATATTCTAAAAACGTATATAAAAAGCATGAAAATACCACCATGCAAGGTGTGACTAGTTCAGTTTTGTCTTATTTAAATTAACACCTCAAACCTGATTAATCTTGATCAAAGGCGTTCTACCGTTCCATCCTTTAATGCTCTTTTCATCATTTTATTACAGAAATCTGCCGACGAAATTGTTTATTTATGGGAACTTGACATTGATTAGCATAGTTTTTCGTATAAATATAGTTGGGACACCCTATATATTCTAAAAACGTATATAAAAAAGCATGAAAATACCACCATGCAAGGTGTGACTAGCACAGTTTTGTCTTATTTAAATTAATACCCCAAACCTGATTAATGTTGATCAAAGGCGTTCCACAGTTCCATCCTTTAATGCTTTTTTCATCATTTTATTACAGCCATCTGCTGACGAAATTGTTTATTTATGGGAACTTGACATTGATTAGCATAGTTTTTCGTATAAATATAGTTGGGACACCCTATATATTCTAAGAACGTATATAAAAAAGCATGAAAATACCACCATGCAAGGTGTGACTAGTTCAGTTTTGTCTTATTTAAATTAACACCCCAAACCTGATTAATCTTGATCAAAGGCGTTCTACCGTTCCATCCTTTAATTGCTCATTTCATCATTTTATTACAGCAATCTGCCGACGGAATTGTTTATTTATAGGAATTTGACATTGATTAGCATAGTTTTTTGTATAAATAGAGTTGGGACACCCTATATATTCTAAAAACGTATATAAAAAAGCATGAAAATACCACCATGCAAGGTGTGACTAGTTCAGTTTTATCTTATTTAAATTAACACCCCAAACCTGATTAATCTTGATCAAAGGCGTTCCACAGTTCCATCCTTTAATGCTTTTTTCATCATTTTATTACAGCCATCTGCTGACGAAATTGTTTATTTATGGGAACTTGACATTGATTAGCATAGTTTTTCGTATAAATATAGTTGGGACACCCTATATATTCTAAAAACGTATATAAAAAAGCATGAAAATACCACCATGCAAGGTGTGACTAGTTCAGTTTTGTCTTATTTAAATTAACACCCCAAACCTGATTAATCTTGATCAAAGGCGTTCTACCGTTCCATCCTTTAATGCTCTTTTCATCATTTTATTACAGATACCTTCCGACAAAATTGTTTATTTATGGAAATTTGACATTAATTAGTGTAGTTTTGTTTTTCTAATTTGTTCAATTTGTTACGGTCTTTAGTCGCCTTGCGAACTTATGTTAATTCTTTGGGTTGTATAGGGACGGACTTTAGCATTGTATCAACTTAGGTGTATGTGGTGAGAATAAAAATATTAAAAGAACTTTACAAAAGTTATCTGTTTTAAAATATGTTACAAAATGGTAAAAAATATTAGTTATGCCTAATCACCAAGTCAAGTCAATCAAAATAATAAAAGAAATGTATTATACAAAGTCAATTATAATTTTAAAAATCTAAATAGGAGGCTGTGACTTGGTATTTAGGTATAACTTTTAATTCTGAATAACTTAGCTTATTAACATGTTGTTGCCTAATTTAAAATAAGGGTATTCCTAAGCAGTTTTTGGTTTTTTTGGCCAACATTTTATAACCTCTAATTTTTTTAAACTAACTACTGTTAATATATTTCGAAACTTTGAAACAATGCATCAACTTTTATGAAAAATAGAATTGTCTGACAACTTGAATATAAAAATGCTTCCATTGCACACTTAATGGACCACACTGTATATTGCAGATTATACATTGGAAATGCCTTGTGGAATATAAATTTTAAAATACATACATGGTGTTTCAAGATTTGAAAGCGAAATGTTTTTATCCAAGAAAATAATAGGGTGGGGACTGATTTCGTTGCTACCTGGTGTATGCACAATTCTTGAATCAAATTTATGTAAAAATTCGTAATAAGATTTTATTTATAAAAGAAAAACAATTATTGACATTAACTACCAACCTACAATTTAACAAACCTCTCAAAATCATTGCGAAAAACTGTGAATTTTATGACTAAAACTAAGAGACAATATTCCGAAAAACTTTTTAGACGTTTTGCTTCTTATTTTAGGGATGTAGACTAATGGCCCGTGAGCGGCAGATCCCTTATTTTATAAAAGCTAAACGTTTGCCAGTGCATGATTCCAACATATAGGTAGAGTGGCTTTGGCAGGTACCAGGTACCTGAAAATAAGTCAATTAAAATTTAACTTTCGTGATTTTGTAAAAAGCTGAACTTTAGATTTGGTTGCTTGGGTACCTAGAGGATATTTCCTCAGTTTCTGACCCTTTGGCAGCAAATATTTTGGGGTACCTTATGGTCCGAGGAAGTCCCATATCTAAAAAAAAACTAACCTCACAGCAATCTTTTTTTTGGGAGACTCTGTATCCATCGAAATATGTTTGGAACATGTTTATTTGGAAATTCTACAAACTCTCTATTTAGAACTTTTGTCCTATCTTGTTAAATAACAGAAATATTGGACTTTCTTGGATTATTGAGCCACCCCGAAATATTTGTCTGCCAAGGGGTTAGGGAAGTTGTCAAAACTGTCTGGCGACTGGAAAAATATCTTCTTAGTAGATACCCAAGTAACATACTGGCTAAGCAAATAGGTATTGGGATATCGCCCAGTAAAGCAACAACAAAGAATGTATGTGACTAATTCATTCAGAAATGTTTACATGCGGGTATTCACGTTAGACTGTTTCTTTTCCTTACATTGCCTATATGTTAAGTTATTTAGCTCAACCGGTATATAAAATTCAGCTTTTACAAAATGACGAAAGTTAAGTATCAATTCATTAACTTTGGTACCTGGTATAGTTAGAAACATATTTATTTCATTTTAAAAGCGATGCCGCCAAGTACACAAAAAATGATAAAGTAAACACACCTTTTTAAAAGCACATAGCCTCTGACAGAGCCTGATAAAAATATTGCGGAAACACGTTTATGTACTTAAAAAACATCCTTTTATTTCGTCTCTGGCGTTCCATAAAACCTGTAACGCGTGGCGTAGTCGTCGGGTTGAATATTTCTTGCTGCAATAAATCATTGTTGACAGAAGGGTTTATTTGCTTTATCATTTTGTGTACTTGGCGGCATCGCTTTCAGAATGAAATAAATATGGGTCTAACTATACCTGCCAAAGCAGTGAGTCAAACTTCGTAGTCTACAATTGACTCTTTCCGCGATCTTCGAGTAGTGCGGTTCATGTTTACGTAGAGGTCTACATAGACCTCCCGGGTAGGCGATTGAAGGCATCGTACGAGCGTGGCTGTACCCTTGGGGATCGAGAAAAGATTCACGCTAAATTGGGGCTTCTTTCTTCTGGGGCTAAGCGCTGTGAGTGAAGATTCCTAAAGCCTGAAGTTTTTACGTTTTGGTGTTGAACACATGGTGTCCTCGTATGGTCGAGGAGGTGCGCACGCCTGCGGAAATACGTCAGTAGTGAAAGTGACGGTTATGCGCGATACCAGTAGCAGCCACTGGCTAGATAGTCGCAATTTATGCATGTTCAGAAGTTCAAGATAACTAACATAAGAAAACTAAACGACTATCAGGGAGTCTAGAGCTCGCCGCCTGTGGTCGTTACATAATGAGCTGGTGAACGGCGCCGAGAGGCAGCCAACGCCATTTGGAGAAGAAAAGAAGAAGTAGTCTACAATTGCTTCTACCTACGTTGGAAGCATGCACTGACAAATTTTCAGCTTTTTACAAAATAACGAAGGTCTGTCTCTCACGGGCTCTTGGACTAATGGATTGTGCTATTAAAAAAAAATGTACTTCAAATTGCGAACATGTATTTTTTTTATCTAACGACTAGTGAACAACCTTCTAAATCTCCCTAATACGCCCCTGTATACCGAATAAGGCAATTACCCAAAGTACCACTCGACATCTACAAGTACCTAGTAGTTATTTAATTAGCTTTTTAAATAAAGGATCGCGCTCACATAATTGAAGCTCGCAACACTTCAGATTGTTTATCAACATTAGATTGAACGAAATTATACAAATAAAAGGATTTTTCATTTACATGAAGTTTCAGTTATTATCATAATACTATCTACGTTACAGCCTATTAATTTTGTGTTTTACACGGCGTTATTGCTGGTTTGATTAGCATAAAAACTTAATTAACATTAAAAAGTGTTTTGTTTGTTATTTGATAGTAGCTTTTTTATAGGCAGACATTGCACAAAATCGCGCAACATTACACTATCTCCAATCTCACATCAACGTAATGTCGCTATGATATGATAATTTGTAAAGTCGCTTTACAATCACGTAAGTTAAGCGAGATTACATTGATGTCGCATGCGACACTGTGTATTTGAGATTAAAAAAATAGACCTAAAGATCTGTAAATTAAAAATTATAACATTTTGCTTGCTTTTAAAATAATTTTAAACTCACCGTTATAAAAAAGTATGCAATATTCAATAAAACCATTACGAAAGAGAAGACAACACAATATATTTAGAAAAAATGTTTATGCAAATATAAGTTCTTCATTGTCAAATCCACTTGTTTTATAATTCTGGTTTTTACCGAGCGGTGTAAGCGAATTTTCATAAATACCCTTCGCTAATCACCGCGACCCACGGAGAAAAGAATGATTGGTCGCAGTCGACGGTTTGGTAATACACAGTCGACGTTTTGTTAATACACAGTCGACGTATTGGTAATACACGTTTTCCTTTTTAATTTTTTGTAGCGTGCATATGTGCTTCTTTTTTTCGTTTTACCACAGCTTAAATTGCCATGTATAAGGTTAATTTAAAATGCGGTCGAGTAAATTAGCTCGATTCTGTATTATTTTGTTTTAAAGGATGCCTAGCGCTCACATAATTGAAGCTCGCAACACTCGCACCAAGATTGTTTATCAACATTAGATTGAACGAAATTATACAAATAAAAGGATTTTTCATTTACATGAAGTTTCAGTTATCATCATAATACTATCTACGTTACAGCCTATTAATTTTGTGTTTTACACGGTGTTATTGCTGGTTTGATTAGCATAAAAACTTAATTAATATTAAAAAGTGTTTTGTTTGTTATTTGAAAGTAGCTTTTTTATAGGCAGACATAGCACAAAAGCGCTTAATAGCTTGTCGACAGTCAAAGTAATGTCGCTTTAAAAGCATATATACGTTATGGCATGCGCATGCGGCACTGTGTTGGGTCAAATATAGAAATCTTGTATTCGAATACCGCTTTATTCGAATATCAGCATTGGTATTTATGAATGGTATTCATACCTAAAGATAAAAACACCACACAATTTTCTTTTACTTAACCAAATTACCATTACCTTGAATAGCATCTCCACATTCAGTAGCTACCTATACAGGGTGATTCAAAATTGATCACGAAACTTAAGGAGGTGATTTTACTTGACAAAATAAGGGTAGAGCTTCATATTTATTTTTTTTAAATGTCATTCGTTTTTGAGTTACAAACTGTCAAAGTTCAATTTTTATTTTGGTTTTTTGCCATATTGCATTTATTTTTAACCAATCCAGTTGATATTTGGCACACAAATCGAGCTTTACAGATTCTAAAATTTTAAGACGAAAGTACTTTTTTCAAATACCGCCAGAGGGCACACCTAATACTTAAAATTTATTTACATCATAACTTTTGTTAAGACAGATATCGCAAAGCTGGGGGCGCCATTTTATAGACAATCAAAAACCTAAAAAATAAGGTACTCCTTATTAAAATCGATAAACCTCACCGTTTAGGCACCAATAGACATCAAAGTTTTCATTAATTTTAATCAACTTACCTACATACATACAGGGTGTCCACTACCTAGTAAAAAAAAACTTTTTTTTATTTTTAACATCCCGTAGTTCAAAAACTAAGACGTTTAGGCCATATGTTTATTTGAAGTTTTTTTCTTATTTTTTGTTGTAGAATCGTTTGGTTAAGTTTGTCGGTTAAGTTACTGGACACCCTGTATGTATGTAGGTAATTTGATTGAAATTGATGAAAACTTCGATGTCTATTGGTGCCTAAACGGTGAGGTTTATCGACTTTCATAAAAAGTACCTTATTTTTAAGTTTCCGATTGTCTATAAATTTTAAGTTTTAGGTAAAGTCCCCTCTGGCGGTATTTAAAAAAATACTTTCGTCTTAAAATTCTGCAAAGCTCGATTTGTGTGCCAAGTATCAACCGGACTGGTTAAAAAATAAATGCAATATGGCGAAAAAAACCAAAATAAGAATTAAACTTTGACGGCTTGTAACTCGAAAACAAAAGACATTTTGAAAAAAATTTATATGAAGCTCTACCCCTATTTTGTCAGCTAGAATCACCTCTTTAAGTTTCGTGATCGATTTTGAATGACCCCCGTCACCGCAGGGCCGTATTATCCATTAGGCTGACTAGGCTACAGCCTAGGGCGCCATGAAAAAATAGGCGCTAGACAGGGGAGTAATAGGCGATAAACAGGGAAGGTTTTAAAAAGTTTCTCTGTGAATAAGGTGCTTTGGAATGATATAGGCAAATAGGCGTGAAAAGCGTGAAAAGGAGGGAATGACCTTTTTTTTGCTCTTCACAAATTTTTGGTGTAAAATAGGCGCTCCAGGAATTCTAGCCTAGGGCGCCTCAAACAGTTAATACGGCTCTGCGTCACCGTTGTTACTTACTCTTAACAATACATTCTACAGGTTGATTAAAAGTTTTTAAAAATGTAAATAATTTTTAATCGATTCTGCTATATTTTTCCTAATTTCCTTTGTTAAATATAAAACTTTTTTATTGCAAAAGTTTAATTTAAAACCATTTTTCTTCCTTAACAGAGAAATATTGCACAGTAAAATAAGGCCAGGCACTAATAATACCGGCCTTATTTTGACATCTGAGCTTGCGCAGTTGCATGGTGGCATAATTACTCCCTTAATAATGATAGTGCCCGGCTTTATTTTTCTCGGTTTTAGGTCGTGCCTTATTTTGGTCTTATTTTAACTTCGGAACTGTTCGTGTAAACCGAACGGCTACCGAGCACAAAATCGAAAAGTTTTTAGAAGTAAAAATACTTAAAACCTTGCTTTTTCAAATGTATTGTGTAAAAGAAAACCCTACAACACAAAAAAATAAAGAAAAACAACTAAAATTGTTTTCCCCTTTTTAAGGTTAATGGTACTGTCAACATGATTTGCAGTAACTCCAAATTATGGGTACAAGCACTATTTAAATAAGGCCGGTATTAATAATACCCGAGCTTAATTGGGCAACTTGCAATAATTCTCTAATATTACAATACTTTTCTTTGGAATAAATTTTGTACGTGTAAATCAGCCCTTAGAATACGTAACTATTAATTCATAGCTCTGACGGCGCAAAACTATTCTTAACCAAAACTTCCTATTCTTTTCCGAATAAATCGACGTCGTGACGCTTCCGACGTCTTTAAAAATTCCCCTATTTCCCACTAGATGTCCATGCATGCACGACTAAATGGTCGTTAGTTAAGCAGGAAAAATCGACGCGTCGCGACGCCTTTAAGAAACCGACGTCTTAATGAAGTTCGCGTCTTGTGAGAGGGGGCAGCACTTTCTGGATGTGTGGGAGAGCGGGAAAGATGTGCAGAATGAGTGGATTTTGAATACTTATAGTAGGGGAGCACAAGAGGGGATTTTGGGATTTACTACAGCGCGGCAGATTAATATACTGGAGGATACCTTGTACCCGGTTAAGTACCTCCACCAAATATGAGCCCCGTATACAGGGCCGGTCGTAAAAACAAAAATATATCCATCAGAAATTTTAAAGCGCATCAGATTAAGATAGGGAGAGTTAATTACATGCTAAACAGTCTTCAATTTTAGGCGAAGAACCAATTCTAAAACGGTATTTACCAATCGGTTATGTTGACGTTTAAACAAAGTATTATTCGTCAAAGTTGTCACCAATTATTACCGCGGTTATAATTGGTTGAACGCCTAAAATTGATGAGTGTATATTCCACTAATCTGACAATTTGAGAGTGACGTAAAAAGGCGGATGGCTACAAAGTTTTAAAAAACGTCATTTTGACATTCTCGAGCGTGAATATTGAATATATAAGAATAACGAAAAATATACAGGGTGTTTCAGAACTATAAAATCAAATTTTTAGGTGTTATTCAGGGCAACGATGGAAAACATTTGAGTCTAGGCCCTAAAACGCGTTAAAATTTTGACAATTAATTGCCTAGACTCTTTGTTTGACCTCCGGACAGTGCGGACGTGCGTAGAGGACTACAAAGTTCTTTCCGGAGTAGCGGTTAGAGGTGCCGTACGAACGTTTTTATTTTCGGGGATCAAGGAAAAATTCATGCTAAATTGACGGCATCTTTCTTCTGGATCTAAGCGCTGTGAGCGAAGATTCCTATAAGCTGATGGTATCCTGTTTGGTGGTGAACACGAGGCATTTCTCAAATGGCGGGAAATAGATATGCCTGCCATGGGAACTGTCACCACGAAAAAAATAGAAAGAAAGAGAAAGAGAGAGAGAGAGAGAGAGAGAGAGAGAGAGAGAGAGAGATTAATTGCCTAAATGGAATTTAATGCATTAAAATTTTGCCTTTTTACATGATATCATCACAACAAAATTAATAAATGAAAAAAATTAATAATACAATTATTAAATTAAAAACAAAACTATTAATAAAGTAAAAAATAAAATTATAAAATTTTTAAACTTTAACATTGACATTAACATTTTAGACAATTGTTGTAATGATATTATGTACAAAAGGCAAAACATCTTTCTAAATTTTAAGGCGTCTTAGGGCTGAAGAGCCGTAGGCCGTAGTGACACTTTTCCGAACATGGGTTTCTATCCTCAAATGTTTTCTACTATTGCACTGAATAACCCCTAGAAGTTTGATATCATAGTTCTGAAACACCCTGGATACGATTTCCACAAGCCGAAATAATAGAGCCACGTACAGACTTGGATACAATCGGCGAAAACATCATTTCTTGGTCGACTGTATCTTGAATGTTGCACATCGGTCGGCCGACTTGTTGCAAACGCCATTGCAACATCCGTGGGCGTTTTCATCCAAGGAATCGGGAAGACGCCTGTTTTCCATTTAATATGGAAAACATCGGCAGGTTTGTACGAGCTTTAAAACTAGTGTGGACGCTGGTATTTGCAAATGTTGGCCAACTTTGTTGCTGAAAAATTTTTTGAACAAGATACAGTTGTCCGACATTGTTGTCCCGATTGTATCCAAGTCTGTACATGGCTTAACAGTATTTTTTGACATATTTAGAAATCTATAGCTGCTTCCCCCACCGATAAAAAGGTATACATTAGCTTTGTTTGCGGGTCTAGTAATGAACTGATTCTGAACCAGAACCGAACTGGTTTAGAATTGTTTTAAAGCGCATATTTAGTTATTTATTAGTTCGGAATTTTTATTTACCGCAAACGATTTTCTATACAGCTGAGGATGTATTCTAACCTAGCCTTTCGGTTAGGATTTTTCATGGTTAAATTGGATACTACACAAAAAAAAAATTCAAACAAAAAAGTAAATTGTTATACTGTCGAGAGCCACTCGAGGTCTCTCGGCGTAAGACGAGGAATTCCCTGCCTCCTCTCGTTTTTAACATAAGTATGTGTATTTAACTAAAGATAAAATTCAAACAAGATATGGTATATACTTGTAATATTGTCTATATTTTTTAATTAAATCTTTATTTATTTTATTGCATACATACATTCATACGGAATACAATTAAAAATCCTTTGTTTATATACACTCAGAATCACAAAAATGTAAAAAAATATTCAACAGGTATATTAACCCGCATAAAAAGTGGCAGAAACAAATAAACTGTAATACAACGGTTTATTTCTGTATCACAAAAACAGAAAACAGCTGACCATGTCGACAATGCGCATGAAATTCCGAACTGAACTTTTAGTTCCAACAAAAATCCCAGGACTGCTAATCAGGTTAGGAACCCGTAACGAACTGATTCCATTGTAACCCGCAAACACAGAACTCTTACTAAAAATTCATGATTTTATTAACCGCGAACGCTGCTTTTTTCACTGCGCATGCGAATAGTCCCAGAATCGGTTCAGAATCAAACCCGCGAACAAAGCTATTATATGATTTTTTTCTTATTATCTCCGCTTTGCAACCCAATTGGTCTCTCTATATGGCGTTCAATCCCCATTCAGTGCCATATTATCCATTAGGCTGACTAGGCTACAGCCTAGGGCGCCATAAAAAAATAAGCGCCAGATAGAGGATTAATAGGCGCTACACAGGGAAGTTTCTAAAAAGTTTAGGTCGGGTGGGGATTAGAACTAATCTTTCTGCGGGGATATAAATAAAATAGAGGCGAAAAGGAGAGAATGACTTTCTTATTTTTTTTTGCTCTTCAAATTTTTTTCTTTGTACGAAAATAGGCGCTCTGGGAATTCTAGCCTAGGGCGCCTCACACCCTTAATACGGCCCTGTCCCCATTTAGCATCGTGGGCCCCCCTACTATTAGTATGAAACAAAAGTATTAATTGGTATGCTTTATTAGGATTTTTTTACTGATAGAGATGTCTACCTACATCGTTATACTGCATCCGATTCAACCAATCGGATAAAACTTAATCCAACAAAAAATTGCGATATACATGTTTACTATTGGGTAAAGGATTGGATTGGATACCATAAGTCAATCCTGTATCAAGCGATTTAAATTTAGTTCAATGCGATCGTGGGTTCGATTTGTACGATATTTACCGTCTTGGAAAAGGTTTACAGTTATGGGAATTTAAATTAAAGAGTACAGTGTTGCAATTCGGTCAAACAGCTGATAAAAATGGGTATCTAGATTCGATTTGGCAAAGAATATTAACATAAATTACCTTATTAGTTATTAAATTTCACGAACAATATTAGGCATCATTGTTTGACAACCTAAATACCACAAAGCAGGATACTAGTCAGTGTTTCGAAAAACTTTATATATAGCCATGAAGCGTAAGTTCTTCGTTATTAAGACTTGAACTGCAGATAAACCAAAACTGACTTCGCACGTTTTGCTTTATTGCCGATTTTTTAACGAAATTCATGATGGCAACCACTTAAACGATTAACACTAGTTGTAGACTAACTATTTTCTTATTTTTAATTACATTCATCCCATAAATCATAAAATTTCTTTAAAAAAATAGAATATTAACTGCAACAACAGAAAGCAAAACTTGATTATGAAATGTCGTTATGTTCTAAATTTGCAACTGCAACGTTGCCAAGTCGCTTAATTTTATTTTTCAAATGTGTCTGAACACCGTTGAATTCAGGGGGTGTCCCAGGGAGGGACATCCCCTGAAGCAAAAAATCTTCCCCGGAGAAATTTGGTGTCAAAGAATACGTGTGAATGTAATCTGAAAGTATATCTACGATAGGTTATACAGGTTGTCTCTAAGAGGTCTGTAACGTTCGTTGGTGAGATACAGGGTGTCACAGAACAGATTTCATTTAATTTAAGTTAAGAAATTTTGGAAAATTGGGCATTAGAAAGAAGGTTCGTTAGGCTAATAAATCAAAATCTATTCATGTTTTTGTTGTAAAATATAGAAGGAGCCAACTACAATCCTTTACTTATGTTTAAAATACCACAACTTTTTGTGCCTTTGTATATTATAGCTTTGGTGAAAAAATTCTATTCTCTCATATGTTCTAAACAAAAACGGTGTACTTAGTTAATATCGCTCCTAGTAACTGTTTTTAAGATATTCCAGATTAAAGGTTTTATTTTACACACAAAAAAAAACATTTGTATTCCTGCAACATTTATGTAGGCCACCCAGGTGTTTCTAAAAGGAGTGTACAAAGTGCTACCATAAATTCCCTGCGCTAAAGTGAACCGATTTAAGGCACTTTACCTTAGTTATAAAGTTAATCGTTTGCGCGATACAGGGTGTTGAAGTAAATAAATAAAGGGAAACCAGAACCTAAGTTTTGTGAATTTATATGAAGTTAAGTACTAGAAACGCTGACTGTCAACCATTTTTTATTTTATTCAGGTTTTTAGGCAAAGATATTTTTTTTTTAAATATAAGGCCTTCTTCTTAAAGTGCTTATTTTCAACCAAGACACAAACCAAAAATCGGGTAACTTTTGTTAATATTTTTGCCATATGACATCCAGATACCCATTTTATCACAGAATTGACTGTGTTTAAAATTGTGTACGCCACTGCACCGAACAGTTTAAAGATTAGACGCCACTGACATATTTTACTTTATTGGTCAAAATTTATTATTACAACATGTGTAAAAAATAATACCAAAGTGCTAATAAATTTAATTACAAATTAAATAAGTCATTGTGTTTTATTAAATTTAAATTAAAACTTAGGTGAGAAGGTGTTAATAATTCACAGTTATGAAATTGTATAATAGATTGTTCGATTAACACCTCAAATAAAAATTTAATTGGGTTTTAACCATAAAATAACTTATTACAATTTTAATTTCTTAATTTTCTTGTTACAAAATTATGGTTATAATAATTCTTCTGCAATTATCGCAAAAAATCGTAAATCTACAGGGTGATTTGAAATTCAGCCCTCGTACTTTTAAGGCTACATTTTTAAGGTAAAAATAAGACCTTTTTTAACACGCTTTTATTAACTTGGGTTGTAACTATCTATCTATGTAACGGAATCTTTGAGCCTAATTTTAACCAACTTCCAGCTATTCGATTTCTTTGAAACTTTGCACACGTGTCAAGGACCGATGAAGATGCAATAATTTAATAATTAATAGTTTAAAAACTAAAAAACACGCTTTTATATGCAACCGAACTAAAAATTAGAAAATAATTTTTCATTAAAAAAATATTGTCATTTCATAGTAAAAAGCGTGGGGTGCATTTTACTATTTTTTCATAACTTTTCCATCATAGATATTTGCAAATATAATAATTATAACATTTAATATATTTATCACCCCACGCTTTTTACTATGAAATGACAATATTTTTTTAATGAAAAATTATTTTCTAATTTTTAGTTCGGTTGCATATAAAAGCGTGTTTTTTAGTTTTTAAACTATTAATTACTTATTAATATGTGTCATAAAATGCACCTACTTAAAAGAATAAAACAAAATATCAACAATAACAAACACTAAGGTTCCTAAACCCATCAGTAAACCTGACTTGGAAAACAAATGCAGATATCTCTTTCGCAGTATCTTAATTTAATATTGGATTGGGGCGCCAAAAATCTCGTCCATTTTAATGCATCCAAACACAATCATGTTCCTTGTCGCGAAAAGAGTCACCAAATACTCATCCTCTACTTAGTAGCGGCCAAGTTTTACAGAGCAAAGACACCTTCAACCTTGTGGGCGTCACATTTGAAACTAACCTTAACTGGCACAAACACATTGTATCTATAGCCACGGCAGCTTCAAAAAGCTTGGATTTCTCTTTCGAGACAAAAGTATTTTTCCGCTTCTAATTTATACACTTTATATGTGTCCCAAATCCGACCTCCCTTGGAATATTTTTCTCATATCAGGGGCATGGCGTCCCCCACAACCCTAAGCATTCTTGATTCTATTCAAAGAAGAGCTAATCGTCTCATTAATGATCCTTCACTTACAGAAAGGCTTCCCTCTCTTGCCCATCATCGGACTGTGGGGGATTTATCGCATTTTTATAGGTACTTCCATGGCTTTTGCTCTGAAGAATTGTCCAGCATAGTTTCTCCACTCACGGTTCCCAACAAAGAAACTCGTGATTCCGCGCGTATGCATCCCTATACGGTCCAACTGGACAGGCCCCGAGCTTTCCACTTTGTTCGTTCTTTTATCCCTAGAGTTTCTAGATTGTGGAACCTGCTGCCCGCGGAGGTCTTTCAATCCCCCAAATCTTCAAGTATTTAAGTCCCGTGTCAACAAACTCCCTCTTACCTCGCTTAAGACACCCACGGTACGTTAGTATTTAGGCTTTTAGCCTTCATGGTTTGTCCAGAGATAAAAAAACGATTTAATTTGATCAAAAAATTATTATTTTAAAATAAAATGGACTCTGAAGACGATGACGATGACC